>BQNB010024599.1:0-60532 GCA_026074375.1 Tanacetum coccineum
CGTTTTGAGAAAAAGATATACGGTTAACGTATTGTTAGTTGATCGATACTAAAAAGAAATACATAATAAATTTGCAAACCTTACGAACACTTTAGTTTTCTTCGCGGTTGAAGGGTTTACTTATAAATATGGCACAGGGCCTCTGGATTTCATGGGACGGCCCTATATGTAATAATGATTTTGAGTTGGATTTATATATGCACTTTTAAGGCTTTGGAGGGATATATATGCAAATCGATGCCTTAAAGGTGAGGCCCAATAAAAAATGCGACAAAATGTCTATATAAACTCGGGGGCTTAAAGCCCTAATTTTAGTAGCTTTACTCTTAAGCACCCTTAGTTCTTTGTTGATTTTGTGTCTTTTTTCCTTTGTTTGTTTGTTTGCTTGCTTTTCGTCTTTGTGTTTTACTATCTTTCTGTCTACGTTTATATGTTTGTCCTTTTTTGACCTAAGTACTTTGTTGTTTTTTTGTCTTTTTCTTTGTATGCTTGCTTTTTGTCTTTGTGTTTTAGTATTTTTATCCAGGTTTGTTTGTATGCTTGTTTGCTTGGTTTCTTTATGATTTTACGATGCTCTTTGCTTTTTCTTTGTATGTTTGCTTTTCGTCGTATGTTGCTATATATGCCTTGTCTTTGTTATTGCTCACTTGCACACTTACACCGGCCAGAGGTCCTCTAAAAGCAATCTCTTTACTACCCAGAATTTGATTTGATATATTTCTGAGACGATATTATGAGTATGCTAGTTCATCAATCGTTATTTAGTTCACTTTTTTCTCTCTTTCTAATCTATAGATTCTCTTAAGTTCATATTAGTATCACAAAATCTAAAATAAGACTAGAGTGTAAAAATGTAACTCTTAAAAACTTCAAACAGGAAATTAGGTTCAGTATGCATTTCATCACAAAACGTGAAATGAAAACAGAGTTATTAGTGTGTCTACAGTTGAATAATCTTGCTCTCATCATGAAAACGAGCCTTAAGACAGGACAATGGCGGTCTGACAGAATTTCAAAGATTATATTAGAGGAGTAACATGTTTAAGGTTCAAATATGATGCTACCAATAAATGATATCATGAAACACATTCTACGTATTATTTATTTTGAGAATAAAATATGTTTTAATAACCGATCCCTGGTTCAATTATATATTTATGTTACGAGATGACCATCAAAATATCTCTACCACACGTAAATATTATTTCAATATACAATTGTTAATTATCTAGTGTAATTCTGCGTATCTATGAATCAATGACAATAAAAAGAACCACCCGAATAAATCTATGCTATTATATAAACCATTTAAGTTGTGGGTCAATTAAAAATTAAGATAAAGAGGTGCAATCTTAACCATCCATCTCATTTTAAATGATTACATCATAGAATGACATGTGTCATCTCTTAATTAAAAAATCACTCTTATTTTTAAATTGAAATATCTTTTTATCTATTATTTTTTTTTATGATATAATTTCACCATATTTTTTAAAATTTTGTTCTCTATAATTCAACATCCATTTTGATATATTTTTATAAATTTTTAGATTTTTAGTGGGTTTATTTTATTTTGATTTAAATTTTTTACAACTTTAACCTTAATTCATTTGAAGATAATGTTGAGAGTCTTTTAAATGCGAGTATAGTGATGTTAATATGGTGTTGCGGAAAAACTACGGGAAACTCAAACAAACACATACAATGGACACGTATACATTCGAAGTGTTGTGAAACGAATTCACTTAGCGGGTAGAGAATTCCGGGGAGAGTTAGGTCAAAAAAATTATCACCGCTGCTATGCGTGGGTATCCAACTAGTTTGTAAAATTAATATAATTTCATCATAATCACCTTAAGAGTTTTTCTGAAGGTTAAGTGGATATGAATATGACGTATGAGCATTTAAAGTGGTGCTGACCATCTGACTTTTAGTATGCAAAAGCCATTTGTTATCCATTAAATTACTACTATGCCACCCATCTAATTATACTTGAATAGCATCCATGATACTTGATCCAATGGTTGACGATAGTGCCTATTGTTTTCTACTTTAATACGTTCACCACAATAACGGCCCCCTATGGATGACATATTACATATTAAAGGAAAATGCGGGTTAGGAAATGTGTTTGAACTCGAAAATGCTTAGGCCTGATCAAAACAGTAAACTCGTGTCGACTTATCAACAGCTTTTATTTACACATTTGAACCATTTATATTTTGGATCGTAATTTTCATTTTCTACCATATACATATGTTGCTATCTTATCCTTGAAATGGACGGGTTAATAATAGTGCTATTTACTATTCAGTATTTAAGGAATGTAAACATCAGATGTATCGCATGTCATTTAAGCATCAGGAGAGCAGATTGAAATTTGTTTGTTCCGGAAACTAACTAAAATAAATATTTTCTTGGCATGTCTATCATGACAGTGACTTGTAGATCATCCAAAATTTCTAAAATCCACTGTGTAGATTGGCGGTGATTCCTACATGGACATAGTTCTATCTATGGTCGTTCAACACAGATCTATAATGGTACATCTAAATAAGTCATTGCCATATAGCCACTCTAACATAAAGGATCCACTTATAAATCTGAGATATCTACGGGCCAACATTCTCTGTGCAGTTTTCTATACATGTCATCTACAATAAATTATAAAAAGAATCAAAGTCTTATAAACATTAAAATAGAAACGAAGCGTCAGAACAAAAAATTTATGTCTAGACATTTAGTTGCTTCTTTGTCTAATGTGGGATTTAGCTGCACAACGTATTCGACACTAATAATAATTGGCACTCCAGATAACTGCAACCCCTGGTCACAACGTGGTGCCGAATTCGATTGACGTATACACTGTCTCTTTGGAGAAACACTCGGACCAACACCATCAATATTATCACAAAGGTGCAACGCCTGGTCACCCAGTGGTGCCGAATCGGATTGATGTACACACTGTCTCTTCGGAGAAAAACTCGAACCAAGACCATCAATATTATCACAGAGGTGCAACCCCTGGTCACACCGTGGTGCCAAATCCGATTGACGATAAACGGCTTCACAGCCTCCCCGGCAACGGCGCCAAAAATTGATTGGCAAAATTCACACTGTAAATATATATAATATATAATAAAATATAAAATATATAAATAAGTGTAAAAATCAACAAGCGAACTATTGCTAACAGCGGTGGACTTAGGAACCAACTTCCTCTTAGTTTTCATTATATCATACGTATTTGGAAAGCGATACCTTATAAAAATTTCACGACAACCTATTTCTCTTAAGATAAGATAACGTACCTCTCTAAACACTTTTGTAAAGTGAACACAACCACCTAATTTTCTTAAGGATACCTTATCCTTTAAATACTACTAAAGGCGACAATAAGCATAAGCAATAATCACAAAGACATTAATATATAGGAACAAACAAATATAAATTCCCAAACTGGCAAACGCTACTATAAGTGACAATAAGCAAAAGAAACAGTCGTAAACACTAGCAAAATAAACAAGAACCATATAGCAGAGTCGACATGCAAACACGTTAAGTAACCATTGTGAACACAAACCAACAAATGCATATAAGAACATGCAATGAGAATGATGAAGACCAATCAGACAGTTCAAACAAACAGAAAAGAAAACGTACATACCGTCTAAGAGCAAGGTAGGTAGAGAAGCGAGATGAAGAAGTATCTAGAAAAATTAAAGAATTACCAATTGCACCTCATTTAAAGATGAAACGTCAAACAAAAAACCAAAAAGGAAAAACAAAAAGAAAAAAATAGAGTAGCAAAGGACCGTAGCCCATGTAGTAAACTCAACACAGACGTAGCACATGTAGTAAATCGAAGACAGCCCAAAACAAAATTCTATTTTGTCATCACACATGTCACACGTAACGCCAATTAGTATCTATCTATTATATTAAAATATAAATCCTCTTAATTTAATGAGGCTGTATCAAGGCTTGCAACTCATTCTGCAACGTTCATTCTGAGTATCCATTAATTCCAATGTTTCGGTTTCTTGTCTTAATGTTCTAATCTTTTCAATTGCTTATAATAATCTATATTGTGTCCTTTCTTTGCAGGAAATTAATGTCTTATTTACTAACTCTGAAGATCATTGAAATATATTTATTACTAAGACATCCCCTACAACCAAAATTACCACCACCCAACCAAGTTCAAAAAAAACGAAAGAAAGATCCACCACAGTTTGAAACTTGCAAAATCTGAGTGTGCATCCTTTGTTGTTCAGTAGCTTTCAAACGAAACGAAAAAATAATGATTAAAGTGTAAATAGCAGAAATTAACAAGAACCAACCAATACTTACCCCAACTTGATCTAATGACACAACCAAAACCAAAAAACTCCACTATTCTATCCCATACTACTCACTATCAACAACAAATCCGACACATGCAATCAACATCAAAAATAACTGAAACCACATAGACAAATAACTCAAAGATCTCAGATTTGATAAACTCGGGCACAAATCTTTAAAGACCTTATGAGTTTAAACAAATTTCTTCATGGATCTATAAAAAGAAGACATTCTTTAATAATATGCGAAAGTGTAAATAAAGAAATAGAATGTTATCTTCTCTCTTTGTTTCGGTCAAACAAAACGAAAAACAATACAATCACCTACCCGAGGCCTTTCATAAAATCTTAAAGCTGAAAAAGATGCGATTCTTCATCCGCAGGTTCCATGAAACAAAAGATGGCGTATTGTTTTAGTCATTTCGTCTCATAAGCAGAAACATATAAAAGGTTTTTGATTCATTTATATATGAATGAAGAAAGGGGTTGTTTAAGAGTTGGTCATATGAAATATTATCAAAAGGAGAAGATGAGAGATTTGGTTGGTGGCTGTATGAAAGAAAAAGTGGGCGGATGATATGAGTAGAGATATTAGGGTTATGAAATGAGCCATATAAGGGATTTGTGTGGGGTTATAAACTTATTAGATTGCTTAGCCGAATATGGGTTATGAAATGAGACATCTAAATGCCTTATTGGGCTGGACAATTATAAGTGAATATGGACCGTGATATACTCAAATGTCAAATGCGAATTACTTATATTATTAGATAAAATAATACTACTACTGTGAATAATATTTTGTCTACACATGAATAAAAATGTTGTTTGCAACACAAGTTATTGTCTTATACATGATGTAAAATTATTTTATGCTATACTCCCTATTATTAACCGACATGCTTACACTTATCCAACACCAAAAAACCTTACGCAATCGATAATTAAATGTTAAATCCTTATACCAACATATCAATAGTGAAGCTACATATCATTATGCAAGCAACCATTTCACAGGATCATTATGCAAGCAACCATTATATGCAACCCGTGCGCACAAAACTAAGATACAACCCGTGTGCATCGCACGGGTCTGCATGCCTCGTATCTGCTATCAATTAACTATTCCATTGGCGTGTCTAATTTTAAATATGTTCCACGATATCGGTATACATTTTAACCCTTGAGTTGGTCCCAACATCACTTATTATACTTATAAGTCTTATAACGTCGCAGCAGCTAATACATTCCTTTTTATAACATGTCTCATAATTAGCAAGTGCTTCTTGCCTCGTCAAACATGATCACTAACTGTGACATATTATGACTCAAGGATTGTAGAGTTCTAAAAAACTTATTTTACCAAATTTACTTCAACCACATTCACTTTGGTTTAGAATTCAAATTCTGTTGGTCCTTAATTATATTATATAAAACTAGTCTCCATCCCGTAACTCCATGAATGTCAATTTTCTAAATTACTATTAAAATCATAAAATGTGTTTAAGATTCCAACTATAACAATTTTTAAAGATTGCACTCATTTGCAGTGAGTAAATATTAAAGGAGCCATAAAAGAATAGTTTACGAGGAGTTTCATAGCCAAAGTACATGCATGTATGTTAACCGGTGATTTGGTCTTTAGTAGTTATATATCTAACATTTCGTAACAATTAACATAGTTTATTAGGAGTTTCATAGCCTCAAATCACCTTTACACCCTCTTGTTAACTAATGTTAAGTTGCAATACAAGCTAATTAAGTTCATATTTTCTAAAATTTAGGAAAAATAAGTGAATATCAAGGAGGCTAAAGACATTTTGGGAACGGCTAAAGACACAAGGATTTGAGCTTTTAATTTTATGTCTTGATCGTCATCTATGTTCATTTGTTCACCCTCTTTTATAGCCTCTATTTCAGTGACTATATATGATCCAATCGCAGCTTCTTTGTTGGTGATTTTAGTGTCATCATTTATATTGTATGCAATTGTCAAAGGGCGGCGCCCAAAAGGTGTGACCTTTCCTGCCAACTGCCTATAACCGAAATTAACTAACTTTCGGTTATGTTCTATAAGATACATTGATCTCTTGAAGACAGAATACACAACAACTTTTTGTGTATTGCTTTGATCTCTCGTGCCTTAGAGAAAAAGTATGATTCTCCGAATTATCCAATTGAGGATTTCGTGATACCCGAGGCATATAAGATCGAAATACTTGAATATGAAAGTGATCTAGTATGCTTTATTGTGTTTGTTCTAAAAGTGTTTTTTTAATCGTGTTGAGTTTTATCTTGCCAATTAATTATGAGTTTATGTCCCGCGCGTTGTTGCGGGGCGGTAAAAAAAAATTATACTTTTTTTTGTTTTTTTTTTTTTGCGAATTTTTTTTCTCATGTTTAATAGTTTGTTTTTTTATATGGGCTTATGTGTTGGGCCTCATGTTTAAAGCTTTGTTTTTTTTTTTTTGGGCCGGCCCAAAGTGGGAGCCCAGGCCCAAACCATTGTACAGTAGAAGCAATTTAAAGTTGTACGTTTGTGACTATGTCGATTATTTTAAAGTTGAATCGGTACTTTTGTAATATTTTTCCCTCCTATTTTATGCCAAAAATAAAAAAAAAATAAAAAAATTTGGCCGGCCCAAAGTGGGAGCCCAGGCCCAAACCATTGTACAGTAGAAGCAATTTAAAGTTGTACGTTTGTGACTATGTCGATTATTTTAAAGTTGAATCGGTACTTTTATAATATTTTTCCCCCTATTTTATGCCAAAAATTAAAAAAAAATTAGGCCGGCCCAAAGTGGGAGCCTGTAATTTAAAGTTGTACGTTTGTGACTATGTCGATTATTTTAAAGTTGAATCGGTACTTTTGTAATATTTCCCCCCCTATTTTATGCCAAAAATTAAAATAAAAAATAAAAAATTGGGGCGGCCCAAAGTGGGAGCCCAGACCCAAACCATTATACAGTAGAAGCACTATAGTTTCTACTGTACAATGTTAAATGTATGTATTATAATGTACCCTGCAGTACTGTTCTTACCCTTTGACCAAGCCCTAATGGAATAGGCTAGGCCGCTAGGGCCTCTAATGCTCTAACTTGTGCATTTTGGACCTAGTTCTTTTGTGAGGCAATTTGTTTTTTTTAACAGCTGGAAATTCATTACAGGAACTATCAAGCTGCTAGAATCACAAAGAGAGGATTACAACAAGGCCAGCTTTGAGGGTGTGCAAGACTGCAAGGTGGGCGACCGCACAGGGCCCCAAAAGTTTTAGGGACACCAAAATTTATCCCGTTAACAATTATATGCATTATTTCTTATAAACGATGATACTTTATATATAACGTTTCTTATCGCAGGGCCTCATTATGTAATTTCGTTCAGGGCCTTTAAAAATTTCATAAATTTAGAGACGGCTCTGGATTACAATGTAGTGTTACAGTGCGTTGGATGATCAGATATCCATTCACACTAAACAGGAAGAAGAGTAAAGCTTCTATGTGTAATGGATTAAGATCCTCTAATGTTTGTCCCTGTAATGTTGAACCAATCAAATAAAAGAAAATTAAATAGTGGGGTCATAATTGAGTAAAATATGCAACCTATTAAATTGCTTCCTCTCACGACATGTCAACATGAGAAGAACATTAGTGATTTGAAAATGAGAGGATCTCAATTAATGTGTAATACACGAAAATAAAAGTGTTTTGACCTCTTCCACTACTAGCGTGTCTTTCCTCAGTGGCTTAAAATCATAACCAAGATTCTTCCTAAATCGCCATAGAACCTAACAAGCGTTTGAACAACCGCATCAAAGCACATCTTCAATGGGTGTAGAAGGGCGTTTTCTCAGCCAAAAAACCAATTCCAATCACATGTGCCTAGTCAATTTCTACACTACCCAAAGTACTTCATAGAGCACTAAACCGAGTAAGCCAGAATACTTTTGTTGATTTAAGTGGTTATGACAACTTAACGTAATGTACGTTTTCTAATCTGTTTTAGGCAATGTACTCTTATTTGTCCATTTCGAACAACCTTTATTGATATGAAAGTAAAAGTACTGGAAGTTAATCTCTAGCTCTTAACACAACATATGCGAATAGTTTAGAACCTTGCATTGTTTTCACTAGAAACTAGACCCTAGACTCATTTTACAGTTACATCATAAGTAAAGCTAAGCTAATTGGTAATATCAACAACAAAGTCAGGATGGCCGAGTGGTCTAAGGCGCCAGACTCAAGTTCTGGTCTTCGAGAGAGGGCGTGGGTTCAAATCCCACTTCTGACAATTTGTTTTTAATTTTTTAAAGCTTTTGCTTTTAATTGAACTCCTCTTTACTGTCCGGTCCAAGTCTCAGCTAATACTCCGTATTATATATCACAAGTTGACGATTCAAATAAGTTGAGGAATGAATCATAAACGAGGTTTGTAAACCCGCGCTTCGCGGTGGGGTGTTTGCGTACTGTGTCGTTACTTGTTGTGACCCACTGAATAACGACTTGCTATGTATATACGTGAAAAATAGCTAAGACGAGCTTATAATATTTTTGTTTAAGTCCGCGAAGATAAAATATATGTTTCGCATTCTGGATCGGGTTACGTTAGTGGGCCGGGTTCAAAAAGTGGTTAGTAATTGGGTCAGTCCACACATGCAGGCCCAATGCCAAGCTCAACGCTGGCCCAATGCTAAGCCCAACGTCAAGCCCAAAAGTGAAGCCAAAAGAGACTTGGCCGAGCACCAGATAAATGTGTAGTTACTATAATACAGTATAATTCACGATCACTCTCTCTACCAACAGGCTCAATGTGCTTAGACAGTTTATACAACTACTTTCCATACTTTTGATTTGGTGCAATCGAGTATGTAATTCATTACAATTAATATAGTCTTTGAAAAACATGTGAATTTTTCCAATTACTTCTTCTATTAGTACGTGGGGCTGTAAACGAAAACGGACGGAGCCTGTTTATGTTTGTTTGTTTAATTTTTAACCACACAGATACAATCGTTTATACGAACAAATTTTCTAGTTCATGTTCGTTTATTAAGAACATAAGGTTGTTCATGTTCGTTCACTAAGACACTCATGACTAAACGAACATATATGAACAAAAAGTAATAAACATAAATTTATAAAAATGTACATACTATTGTTTTTCAATAAGTGTTGCTTTGTCTAAGTAAAAAGTTTTAAAAGTATATAATAAGAAGATACTATATATGAACATAAACAAATAAACGAACATTAAGAAACGCAAAGTCGGACGTTCACGGACATAAATGAACGTACAAGACTTTTGTTCATGTTTGTTCGTTTAGCTAAACGAACGCAAACTATTGTTAATGTTCGTTCATTTAATAGATAAACGAGCTTTTTACCGAACAGTTCATGAAATGTTCATTGAACATTTAGTTCATTTACGGCAATGTATGTGTGATTGTGTAAATGTGTATTAAGCTAGCCTATAGTCCTGATATGCAATGAATCTCATTCTCATAAGTCGTTTCCTTTTTTTTGCTGCCTTAAGATTAATGAAATTGAAGATTGATCTTTTTTTTGAAAGGCGAAGATAAGCTATAAAATATATAAAGCCAAAAAGGCCAAAAAGTACAAACAACTCAAGCTCAGAGAATAAGCCCGAGGCACAAACTCTAAAAGGGCTCAAACCAAAAAAGACGTTAGGATATTATAAAGAAATACATGGGTTAAGAATCCAATTATTCCAAACGAGATTCTTTTTTGTTGAGCGATTTTTTATCCAAAGTAAGGAGAGCCTCTGAAGAGAAGAAAAAATATCTTGTAAGATAGAGTCAACCTCCGTCTCGCTAGCGTGAACTAATTTATTTCGCCAACTCCAAATGATCCAAATTAGGGACAAACAAGTAGCATGATAAGCTTTCGAAGTATGTTTACCACCATGAATGCGCAAATTTCCTAATAAAATATCACCAAGAGAGGGGTTATGAAGAGTACTAGAATGCTACCAACTCCACAACTTGAACCAGAAAAACTTTATTTTCGAGCATTGCAAGAAACAATGATCCCGAGTTTCATCATCCACCCCGCAAAACACACAAGATGTAGAGCTTATTTGTATCCCAAACCTCGTGAGTTTGTCTTTGGTCGGAAGACGGTTCATCGCAAGTCTCCAAGCGTAAATATTGACTTCTCTAGGAACCCACGAGTTCCATTTGAAAGGCACGTCGATTCTCCCTCCACCAATTAACCTATTTTGAATCAGGTTACTAAGAGACTTGACCGTAAAGAGCCCAGCTGCATCAGGAGACCAAATCCATTTATCCGCCACAGAAGCATTAAGGGAGAGACCATTTATAAGATTTTCGAGAGTATATAAGTCCCCTGCAGTACGTCCTCGGGGCTCTCTTCTCCAACTCCACTGGTTAGTCCACGAATAATCAATCATTACCCTTGTCTCTGAAACTAAGCATAGTTTATTTGTTTCAAGGGTATAAAGACGAGGGAAGCAATTATTTAAAGGACCCATACCACTTATCCAAGAATCTGTCCAGAATTGCGTTTGGTTGCCAGAGTTCACCTTTTTCATCATTAAGTTATCGAGATTAATGTGAAACTTTTCCATCATTTCATTGCAACATCTTATAATATTGTCCCAAACACCGGGACAAGACCCGGATCCAAGACCTGAGTCAAAACCGCCATTATAACCATTAATTGTTTTTATACATTTATTCCAAAGAGCATGAGGTTCTGAGAGAAACCTTTCCATCTTCCATTTCCTTAGAAGGCTTTCATATTTTTTTGTTAATGATACCAATACCTAAATCCTCCATTCTTTATACTAAACATGATCTGCTCCTAATCGAATCCATATATTTCCTTTGTTTGAGCGTTTACCTCCCAAAAGAATCGCATTCTGATAGATTTCATTTTCTTTATAACTGATGCAGGTGCTCTAAAGAGAGAAAGAAAGTAGATAGGAAGGTTCTCAAGGACCGATTTGACGAGCGTTAACCTCCCACCAATTGATAGCATATTTGCTTTCCAAGTTGAGAGCTTTTTGGAGAACCTATCAATCACACCATTCCAATTAACACTTTTTCTCATATCTTTCCCTACTGGAAGCCCGAGATACATAAAAGGTAGAGAATCATGAGAGCATTTTATATATCTTGCCAAGCTCACAACATCTAAATAAGGGACACCAACACCATATAAACAACTTTTGGAGAAGTTTACTTTTAGACCTAAGACCTCATGATAGCATTCGAGAAGATGAGTCAAATTTGTAGCGTTAGATTTTGACCATTCGCCAAAAAACAAAACGTCATCTGCATATTGAGAGGGAGATGTTAGCACTATTATTTGCTAGGAGAAACACCACTGAAGGATGGGGCCTTTACCTTCTACTTTTGAAATATCGTTTAAATTGATTGTAACTAGCTTTCTAAAGCGATTTCATACACCACCAAAACCAAATAAGACAACAATTCTAGTGGCACTACTGTTAGGTGCAATACATGTAAATTTGATAATGTTCTATGCATAAGGCTGCCCACTACGGGCCGAACGACTGACTCGGTCGCCTTCGGTCGCCGTTGGTCGCCCCGTAGTGGTTAGTCAGTCGTCGATTCGGTCGCCGGAGACCGAAACCAAATTTAATCGCAGGGACGACCGTTGTCGTGTGCAACATATTCTCCCCCAAAATCTGATTTTTCGTTTAATATAAAAAAACGTGTTGTTGGGTGTGTGTGTTTTACTATGTGTATGGGTTGTGTGAGTTAACACGAAGAAGAAGAAGCATCATATGGTTGTTTACCAGATGCTTCTTTTATTTATTAATAAGAGAAAAGAGCCCATCCCAATTTACATCTATTTCTACCTATATAATAGACAAGTTATGAATTAGTGCATGATGACTAGGCAGTTTAATGCTGACTCAAAGGGTAAAATGGGAAGAATTTGGTGACTAGGCAATACTACATGTAAAATGAGGGGTATGATAGTCATTTTGTTTGTCCCTTTAATGCCTCCTACAATTTCTCCTAACAGATCATACACATTCAATAGCCTTTTTGACTGGAAATGATGACTCAAAGGGTATTTTTGGCATAAAAAACTGACTGTACATTCATAGTGCAAAACATGGGGCTATTTAAGTCATTGTGTATTCTCCTAATAAATCTGCTACTTTATCTCCCATATTCAATCTTCAGTTTATATTAGCATCGTATCTCTCCCTTTTCAAATCAAAATTATCATCACCAAGTCAACAACTTATCTTCATTATTTGATGAATCGTTTTCATTCTAAAATTTAAAACAACCAAATCATGGATCAATTAAAATCCCCAATCTTATCCCAAATAATACTTATGCATCACTGATTTCAATGTGATCTAATTCTTATGCAGTTCACAAATAATGGTTTTTCATGTAAGTTGACATAAGTTTGCTTTTTAAACACATATCAGACATCAGATTCCTTGAAGGTTGGAGGCTCACTACCTAAGGCGAGTATAAGACAGGCTCCTTGTGGACATAATTGGATTTTAGGGATACTTGGTGAGCAAATCACAAAATTCAATATTTTTATTTAACATATATGTTTTTGAGGTGTAATTCGTTTTTATTATCCATAAGTTTCTGATTAGTTTTCTAATTTTACTTATATTTTGTGCTTTGGCTACAGAAAAGGACCAAAGACAACACAATGTACAGGTTTAGAGGACGATGTGCTGGAGTTATGAAGGGTAAATATATTTTCTTTGATTATGATCATAATTATCATTACTTGAAAACTAATTGATTGTGATTCTTAATGGTAAGCGAATATAGATCCCATGGATTACAACAACATTAGTTTGCCTGTTAGTAGTTTTTAGAAGAATCATGGGCATCGTATTATAGAACTACTAGCTCATAAACAAACCGGTGAAGAAAGATATAATAGTGTAAGTCTCCCTTAATCTTTAGCTTCTTTATGTCATTCTTAATACTACTAATATTCTTATCTAGGGTTGATTAGCTCATTTTTACATTGACACTAAAACATCTAAGAAATCGTTTTTGTATTTTCCTTTTGCAACAAGGGAAGGGAAGTCGCGGGATTTTAGTTATTCGAGTAAACCAATCATGCTTAATAATACTATACTATTTTTTTCATATATAAACACGCAATATTGTGTTGTTCTTTTATTCTGATATGGGCTTAATAATGAAGCTGCGTTGAGTTGTTATCGAGCCAAGTGTGGATGGAAAGGGAAAAAAAATACAAAAACGATTCTTTAGATGTGCGTATTAAGGGGTTCATGGTTTTCTTTGACTTCCTTTTCATTGTATTCTTTTTCCAAGAAAACATAGAAAATTGTAACTATGACTCTCTTAGCAAGTTTCAGTCATCTTAAACTTTAGGAGCTAAACATTTGAGTATTACATTTCATCTAATCTTTTGTTGGATTACATAAAAAGAAAACCATGTCTCTTATGGATTTATAAACGAGTGGTGGGAAGTGAATTTACCTGCTGAAGAGGTACATCTAGAGCTTCTCGAACCTGCACTCAGGATTAAGTTTGCTAGAGGTGGTATGACAAAAAAGGACTGGCTAGCTTTAGTTTCTTTTCATGACTTTTGTCTGTCACCTTCTGTTTTGGGCCTCGATTTGGATTCAACAAAGCTGATAGGTATATACTTCTGATAATCTTTTTTGTGCATTTTATAAGCTTTTGAGTTACCAACTTAGTTCATTATTGTACAAAAAATGGCTTTTTCAAATCTCATTTTTGTTTTATATAGTGCGAAGGAATATCATTTTGCATGATATGTAAGTTAACATTTGGTTATCATCTCCATTTGATAGATAACTATAAGGTATTTTGATGAAAAGTAACTTTGTATATTTCTTCTCGACTTCATTTGATAAATTTTCTTTTGATATGGGATTAATTTGCTAATATTGGACACAGGAAACGTTTGTTTAACATGATAATGATCTCCCGAAAATTTCCCAAGTTGTGTCAGGGGCGGCTGAGAAGGAAGTGAAAGAGAAGTCAACCGTGTCAAACCATAGCAACAGTAAGTCAAAGTAAAAGTCGAAGGATAAGCATGCAATGTTTCGAACCTTCTACAAGTGGTTGAAACCATGTGGCAAAGGTTGTTTGGATGCCGACAAACAAGGTGATGTTTAGAGTTTAAACTGTTTTCATTGTTTGTCATTGGACTAGATTATTTGATGTGCTTATCAAGTGCTTAATAGCTTAGTGGAGGATATATAATTGGTTTTTATGCAAAAGTCATAAGCTATTCTTATGAGCCTAACCAAACACCCCCTTAGTTTTTAGAATAAGCTGATAAACAAATCCAAAGACTGTCTTTTGCGCGTTGTGTTTTGATATAACATAAGCTGATAATTTGTTATTGTGAATAAGGATATAATGTTCTTTCCTAACAACTCCTAATAAGTTGATAGTTTGAGATAGTGGAAAGCGATATTTTACATGCAAGGTATCATAGTAATCACAAGGTAAATCGTGCGAAAATGTAGCTGATAGTTTGAGATAGTGAAAAGTGATAGTTTGAGATAGTGGAAAGCGATATTTCACATGTTATATCACATATATTTGTATATGTTGTCCATTCTTTAAAGAAATAATTTCAAGAAACTAGCCCGCCCATTCGGGCGGGATATGAAACTAGTTTTATATAATAAAGCAAAAGCCTTTTAAGCACGAGCATTAAAATAGTCTGACGTGTCACTCTCATATTTCACGGATATATGGTAAGGACAATACCACAATCCTCTAATTTGAAAATGGAATATGCATCGTCTGAGAAAGTCAACTGGAACAATAACTACTAAAGTCAAATGAAACGCTCCATTAAAAAATTGCTTCTTCAAGAAGCGTTTCAAAATCAAAAGATATCAATATCAAATCCTATTTTTGTTAAACATTTACACCACAACACAATGCCATTCAATCACATAAATCACACAACCGTTTCAAAATCAAAAGATATCAATATCAAATCCTATGTTTACACATTCAATCACATAAATCACACAACCGATTAAAAACACACCAGTTTCGTTTACATCCTTTCCTCAATCGATTCAAAAACATATACACATACGATAATGATTACATCCAAAGCACACTGAACAACCAAAAAAAAAATTCAAAACCATATCACATATCCAAATCAATCGATTCTGGTAATATCTTTCATCTAATTGTCTATCATTCCTTTTAAAAGATTATTCCTTGATATTAACATAATAATTTTTCGTTTGATTTTGCAGGTTTAACCTTGATATTCCACCATTTGATTTTGTAGGTATTTTGTTTCGATTTAATTTTAATATATTTTCTTTGATTATGTTCGATCTATTTGTCTTTTAGCAGAACCCTAAAAAAATTTAGGAAAATCACATTGAGAAATTACTTTTTTTATTTGCCTGTTATGTGGATGTGTATTTACGTTTACGATTTGTTCTTTTAAATCTATTTTTATACCGGATTACTTGAAATCATTTTATTAATCTATACAGTAGGTTTAGAGGTCCATCACAAAGTGTAGTTTAATTTCAATGAGTATTTAATATTTAAGCAAAAAAAAGATTCTTGATGAAAATGGATCAAATCTTGACTGTTTTATATGGTTTTTTTGTAGGTTTGCTAAAGCCGATAAGTTGAAGCTAAAATCAGGCAGCCGGTTAAACCCTGTAAGAGGTTTGTGTTAATATTGTATTTCAATAGCTCAGATGGTGATATACCTTTGCATCGAAAGGTATAACCAATCTTAGAAAAGATGTTATATGATATGATTTGTTTTGTAGTCTTCTTATTTGTAGCAAGCTATACATTTTCTTTGTTTGGTAATACAAATGTATATCAGTGTAACAAATGTGCATTTTTCCACTAACTAATTGATTCACATATATATTGTTTGGTTGTAATGTAGGCAATTGCATTAGAAAGACAAAAAGTTCCTTGAGGAAGTATATGCTAATGAAAGGATGAATATGATAGCGAGGAAGAGACATGTAAATGGTTACGTCGACATATCTTGAAGTAAGATTGCTTTGTTCATATATTAGTCATAAGCTAATTGATTTGAGTTCCATATCATATTTAAAAGACTATAGATTACAAATCATAAATGTGACTTTAAGGTGTGTATTTGACTGATCGTGCAAAAGAAGTTTGTTACTTTAATTAACTTTCTTAGTTGGGTTAATAAAGTCGTGAAGATTATTGTTTTAGCTAGGTTTGTTTGAATTATTTTGTTTGTTTCTTTGTGCAGGCTTTTGTGAAGACTATGCCTTTGAAGGAGATTTTGCACGTGCAAAATCAGCCGTTGTGTTTAATGAACGCTTGAGTGATCTATTGGTAAGCAAAAATACATTGCTCCAATTGTGTAATTTTGCTTGGTGATTTTGTTATGGAGAGTGAAGGACTTGGTCGCATGGTTATGGATCAAAAACAAAGTCATGAAAGTTTGCTTCGTGTTGCTGAAACCATCACTCTTGAAGAGGTAAACAAATCATTTTTTGTTTCTACTGGCTTAGATTTTATTGCTACTATAATTCTTCATCTATAATTATGCAATTCTCTTTCGGTTCGTTTCCTACTTTTTGTGAGTTAAACTTTCACTTTTGTTTCAATCTTGCAGGCTCCTTCACAACATCAATAATTCATGTTCAATTTCAAATCCTCAATAAACCTTTCACTTTTCCTAATGACTGGAAAACCTTAATAAGTATAACCGTTAAGGTATGTTCATATCTACCTAATTTACTCATACATTATTACTGTTGTGTGGCGAACCTCAGTGTTCATCGGGAAATTTATGGCCTAATGGTAGCATGGTGGCTACTGGAGGCACCTTGAGTGGTGTCAAAGTAGTATGAATGATGCCTATGGATGATCTCAAAGCAGATTTTATTGGAAAAAGTAATGCTCTAAGTTATATTAATACTTTGATTATACGAGTGGACTACAATAGACTGAATGTTATTGTCCTTTAGTGAATAAGAATGCATACAGATGGTCAAATGTGAGTGTCCTTAAGTTGATAAAAAGGTTTACTGTTGGTCTATCACACTCCTGGCATGCATACCAAACGTTACCTTTTTTCTTTTGGCAAAATTTTTAGTTATATCGATAGACTACCAATATCTTGATTTATAGAATATATTTTTTTATTGAACAAACCAAATGTTACATGAGTCTATATGTTTATTTAATAGGTTGTGGTGTTGCTGATATGGGTTTGGATCATGATATGTGCATCTATTATGATCTGGTATTGGTCTTATAGTTGGGTTTATTGCCTATACTATACAATTAATTAATCTAACTCATACATGTACTTTGACTTTTGTTGCCTGCAAAGACAATCTACCTTTTGTTTCTATAAGAGCAATAAGAAATGGCAGACCTATTGGTACACCGGTAAGTTCATTTATCAGTCTTGAAACATAAAAATGTGTCACAAGTAACTTACTTAGTGTTTTAACACACAAATCAACGATCTTTTGCACTAAGGAAAAAGGTTTTTATGTTTTGTTGTCCTTTTTCTATTTCTCACAGAAAAAGGACTTTGATTTCTTTGTGCATCTTGGATTGTAGTATATACCAATAAAACTTTAGTATGCGTCTATTTTAAAGTATGCCTTAGAACTCTTATTGTTTAATAGTGTGAAATAAGAAAATCTTTACCTTACAAATGTTTTTAGTAAAGTGTAACATCGGCTAGCCATATTTAAAACCTTAAAGAATAACAATATGTGCTCTTGATTGACCGGTAAACTATCTTTTAAATGGATGTTTTGACAAGTCTTTAAGCTAGATGTTTGGATGTTGTTTAGGATGTGCAATTATGTTGTGATACTGGAATAAGTCGGTTATTTGATGAAAATAACAAGAAAGTGGAAGTTATGTTAGTGTTTTAAGTTGGTTTGTGAATATAGAATTGTGATGTTGTATAGTATTTGCATCAGGTGACTGACATTACAAATTTTGTTGCAGTTGATGATTTGAACCATCTTATTTCTGCAACAATGTCTGGAGTTACCTTTTGTCTGAGGTTTCTTGGTTAGCTCAACTGATCTTCAAAAATTTGCCATGAATCTCATCTCATTCCCGCATCTCCGTTTCTTCAAAGTAGTTTATTTTGCTCCACTTACCTCACGTGGATCCCAGCAGTACCATGCTTTAGATGTTCCAAAGCTCACTCAACAAATGAGGGACGCCAAGAATATGATTTGTGCTGCTGACCCGCGTCATGGGTGTTACTTGACTGCGTCAACCATCTACCGTGGAAAGATGAGCATCATGGAAGCCGATGAGCAGATGCCTAATGTTCAAAACAAGAACTCTGGAACTTTGTTGAGTGGATGCCTAACAACGTGAAGTCCTTTGTCTATAATATCCCACCAACGGGCCTAAAGATGGCAAACTTTCATTGGTAACTCGACTCCCATTCAAGAAATGTTCAGGCGTGTGAGTTAGCAGTTTACTGCTATGTTCAGGAGAAAGGCTTTCTTGCATTGGTATTGGGTTGATGCATTTTGTTTTACTGAAAATAGCTAACCATTTATTGTTTCCTAACATTAGACATGTACATCATCTTTGCTCAATCTTCTACCTTTGTTTTATTAAAATAATTAGGACCTGTTCTACAACTGGGAGGACATGTCATTTACAGTCTTGCTTGTGATTCAGGATTTAATGGCAACTGGAATCAGTGTTTAGTTATACAGGTCTTGCCCGTGTTCCTTATAGTTTCTACAGGACTAAGTTATTGAAAATGGGTTGAATTAGGGAGAAAAAGGAGGTTTGGTTGATGGCTTAATATGGAAAATATTGGAGAGTTGGGGGATTTTATTAGATGTGATTATTTAAATTAGGGATGTGTTTTGTGTGGTTCCTTGAAATGCCAATACAAATTTAGCTAATGCCATGTAAGTAAAATATATAACAAAACAGTGTTGTGTTGTTTGATTTAGTTGCAGTCTTCTAGAATAATTACTAATTACTCCCCCCGTCCCATATTAAGTGTCCAGGTTGACTTTTTTGAGTCTTTGTTCTACAACTTTGATCTTAACTAATTTTTTTTGTGTTATATAATACTTGATGCAAAATATATAAATGGATAGAGTTTTAAATGTATTTTTCATTGGTATAATTTTCATCAAGTATTATATAACACAAACAAAAATATTTAGAGTCAAAGTTATAGAACAAAGACTCAAAAAAGTCAACATGGACACTTAATATGGGACGGAGGTAGTAGTACATACAAGATAGAATGAAACAAATGTTGGAGATAAATCACAGTTTAAGTGGTTATTCAACAAAGACATCTGACATATGACTTCACTTTTTATGAAAAATATAATTGTTTAGAATCTTTTGATAAAACTCTACAAGTCATAATAATTCATGATGTCAAGATTTATAATTATTGAGTTGTGATGGGATGTTGATGAGAAGTTCTCAAGGTTGAGAATTACTCCGTCTGATTAGCGTCTATCGCTAAAGATTGTAAGGAAACAATATCCTTTGTCACTTTCGTTTGCTATGACAATTAACATGAGTCATGGTCAGTCGCTTTCAAAAGTTGGTTTGTACCTGCCACGTCCCGTTTTCACACATGAACAATTATATGTGGCTCTTTAAAGAGTCAAAAGCAAACGAGGTTTGAAGGTTGTCGTTTGTGATGACGAAGGTAATGTTTCAAAAACCACTGCAAATGTCGTCTACAAAGAAGCAGGGGCGGAGCCAGGAATTTTAGTTAAGGGGGGCCGACCGTGGTTAGCACAAAACGTTATAGTGATAAGGGGGGCCGAAGGTAAAAAACTAATAGAAAAACGGCTTGTAATATAAATAACTAATGAATGAAGTAGGTTGATTAGGGGTGGCTCAGCACCCACTAGTCACCCTACTAGCTCCGCCCCTGCAAAGAAGTGCTTCACGGTCTATGATCAAATTTCAAGAGGTACGTACAATACATATGACATGTTCTATACAATATTTGCTAATCATATATATTACCAATCATAACCTACTTTAACTTGCATTCTTTTTTTGGCATGAACTGTTAGGTTTTCAAGGAAGAAACATTTGGATATTACTTCAATGTGTCTCACTATACTCTTCAAGACCATCAAGTTTGAAGACAATAATGCATAGACGTTTCTTATTTTAATTGCTACAAAACTCAATTGTTTGTCGAATGTTTGACTTATTACTTATTCATCTTTTCAAATATTAATGAAACATTGTTACGTTTTTTGTTTTTTTTCATTATTCACACACGTTATTCCTTAAAAAATAATTTTTTAAACTACACCCGGGGTTACACGGGTCTTTAAGCTAGTATGAGATACACATTACAATTTATATTTCTTTTTTGTTTTTCTTGTTTTTTTTAATTGTAATATGTATTTTTTTAATTAAGAGAATACATTTGTGATCATGAAAATCAACACTAGTTTAATCATTTTATTATTGTAATGTTTTAGTGTTATTTGAATTATTATGTAATGTTTTTATTATTAATGAAATTTAATTTAGTTTTAAAAAAATGAAGGTCGTCTTATAGTGGCAAAATGTCGCATGTAGGTCGTTGGAGAGAGAAATCTGATGTGGCACCGGAAAGTGCAGGTCGGGACCGACTGCCATAGTGGGCAGCCTAAAGCATTATTAAAATGGGTAAACAAAGAGGTTTTAGTGTTCAGGTTATCCAGAGAAGGTGAGTCTTCGATTCAAATGGCCCAACCAAGGTATCCAATGATCGTTACCAAACCTTTCTCCAGCCAACCTAGGATGTCTACTTAGGGGTAGGGCTCTAATCGAACCGGACGAACACGAACGGAGCCTTGTTCATGTTCGTTTATTTAATTTTAACCGGACAAATAAACGAACACGAAGCGTAAACGGACGAATTTTCTTGTTCATGTTCGTTTATTAAGAAAATGAGTTGTTCATGATCGTTTATGTTCATTCATTAAGAAACTAAACGAACCTTAAGCGAACATAAATGAACGTAGAAAAAAACATAAAATATGATCAAATTATGCATAATATTATGTTTTGTAAGTGTTGTTTTATTTAAACATACGGGATTTAAAAGTATACAATTAAAAGATAGGGCTAATGACTTAAAAATGCATCGAACTTGTCCATTTTTACCGTTCTGTGTAGCCATCTTTTTTTCTTATTAAATCACTAAACCTGATGATTTCGTACATTGTGTGTAGCGGTGACCTGCCGGAGCAGGTTAAGCTAACAATCGTTAGGTTTATCATTGCAATGTTAGTTCTTTAGACTAACGATCGCTTATCATGACTACATAGAATGACAAAAAGTGTCAAGTTAGATGACTTTTATTATTTTTAAAATTTATATACGTTTTTACACACATTTTTATACACATATTTTTATACATGTTTATACACACATTTTTATACACGTTTTTATGCATGTTTTTATACGGATTTTTATACACACGTTTTTATACACGTTTTTTTACACACGTTTGTTATATACACGTTTTTATTCACGTTTTTACACACGTTTTTAAAATGTTTCAATACATACATTTTTATACACACATTTACACATGTTTTTATACATACGATTTTACACATGTTTTTATACACACATTTTTATACACACATTTTTATGCAGTTTTTTTACACACGTTTTTCTATTAAAACTTATTTTTAAACACATTTTTTATACACAAGTTTTTATGCACGGGTTTTTATACTCGTTTTTTACAGACATTTTTTATACAACATTTTTAACACATTTATACACACATTTTGTATACATGCTTTAATGCATATTTTTATACGCACGTTTTTATACACATGTAAAAAAGTGTAAAAAAAGTTAAATTAAAAGTGTGTATAAAAACGTGTGTAAAAACGTATATAAAAATGTGCATAAAAGGATGTATAAAAACGTGTAAAAAAGTGTTAAAACGTATATAAAAACGTGTAAAAAAATGTATAAAAAAAGGTTAAATTAAAAGTGTAAGAAAAGTTGAATTAAAAGTGGAAAAAAAGTTAAATTAAAAGTGTGTAAAAAACGTGTAAAAAAAGTTAAATTAAAAGTGTGTATAAAAACGTATATAAAAATGTGCATAAAAGGGTGTGTAAAACGTGTAAAAAGTGTTAAAACGTGTAAAAAAGTGTAAAAAAAGATAAATTAAAAACGTGTGTAAAAACGTATATAAAAACGTATATAAAAACGTATATAAAAACGTGTAGAAAAAGTTAAATTAAAAGTAATGTCTGTAAAAACATATATAAAAACGTGCATAAAAAGGTGTATAAAAACGTGTAAAAAATGTCAAAAAAAGGTGTATAGAAACGTGGGTAAAAACGTATGTAAAAAACATGTAAAAAAATGTTTAAAAAGTTAAATTAAAAGTGTGTATAAAAACGTGTGTAAAAACATATATAAAAACGTGTGCAAAAAAACGTGTATAAAAAAACGTGTGTAAAAAAGTGTATAAAAACGTGTAAAAAATGTAAAAAAAAAGTGTAAATAAAGTGTAAAAAATGTGTAAAAAAACGTGTATAAATTTTAAAAATAATAAGATAAAAACGATTTTTAAAAAAGTCAAATTTTCAGTTAATTATAAAAGTCATCTAACTTGACACTTTTTGTCATTCTATGTAGCCATGATAAGCGATCGTTAGTCTAAAGGACTAACGTTGCAATGATAAACCTAACGATCGTTAGCTTAACCTGCTCCAGCAGGTCAAGCAGGTCACCGCTACACACAATGTACGAAATCACCCGGTTTAGTGATTTAATAGGAAGAAAAAAAGATGGCTACACAGAACGGTAAAAATGGACAAGTTCGATGCATTTTTAAGTCATTTGCCCTAAAAGATATGATATACGAACATAAACATATAAATGAACATAGACGAACGTTAATAAATCCCTAATTGACGTTCACGAACATAAACGAAACGAACGAACGCGACTTGTGTTCATGTTCGTTCATTTAACTAAACGAACGTAAAATAATGTTCATGTTCGTTCATTTAATAAATAAACGAACACGAACAAACTTTATACCGAACAGTTCATGAAATGTTCACTGAACGTTAAGTTTGTTTACAACCCTACCTAGAGGGTTTGTGAGGACATTTGGGTATACTATTGTTAATTCTATAATGTCCCATGCATCCAACACTTGTAATATACAACACATTTATTGTGCAAAGAGTTATTTCTCGCTGATAACTTGCCCCCTCCAAATTGTGTAATTGATACAGATATACGTAAACCTTAGTACAAATTTGTCTATCCTTAAAAAGGTCAAACTGCAATTAACTTCCAAAATTTTGCTGTCAGTAAACATATACTGTATATATATAACAGACAGGGTATGAAGTAAATGAGATGGAGACAGTGTATAATATTTGATCAAACCATGAAAATAGCAGTGGGTTAGATATTGGTCACTTTTCTTCTTATATGCACCATTTTGGCCTAGTGGTTAAAGTGTGACACCTATTGAGAAGGACCCTTTATCCATTTAGGCATCACTGCAGGTCTACATTCTAGTCTTTGTTTTTTTCCCATATAGATTATGTGCAATTCCATATAGATTTTGGGGTCTGGATGTTTGTTGTCAAAGTAATGACTACAAATTGGAAATATATGATTAGGTAATTAATTAATCATTAATCATCTAATTACATATGTTATATGCATGTCTCTACTAGCTAGATCCATTTTGTTAAGTTAAGGTGAGATGTTACATGTTACATGAAGGTTGGATGTTTAAGTTGATGCTAGATGTGTGACCATTACAAACAATGATTACTTTTCTTTAAGTACATTGAGATATATAACTCCTTTAATTAGTTTAAATGAAGAAAAAATTTCGAGACATTTACAATAAAGCGTTGAATTGTTGTCCAGATATGTATACAAACGAGACCTTGCTTTGTCTTAAAAATGTAACTTACCGTGTTGCTTTATCTTGAATTAATGATGATAACTTGCTGGTGTGAGTGGATGCTGATGTTGCGCTGATGTGTCACACGACCACGTCACCTAGATCACATCATGTCCACGCATATAGTGAGACATTTGACGAGCCAACGTTGTCTCAAATAATTCGTAAACAATTACATATACCGAGTAATGCGCCAAGTAACCACATGTGAATGCAAAACTTTTCGGTTATGTGAAAACTTGTATTGCATGACGACTTTGACTTTTAATCTCGAATAACATATCCTAATCAACTTATGTCACCTCTTAAGTATTTTGATGAACAGATCGAGAAAGTAAAAAAAAAAACCTAGTTATTACTTTAAAATCATGATCAAAGCAAAGGATATTATTAATTTCAGCCGACTGCATGTTTCTGCTAAAACCTTTGAATATTTAATTGTTGATCTTGGGTTAGAATCTTAATCATGTTCAAGTGTTCACATATACTCAGTATCCAATGTAATCTGTGGACTAGTAGTCTGGTATCCTATTAAAATACTCTCCTAATTGGAATAATCACAATTTGGTACTTTGGATCAAATGTTTTTAAAGTTGTACTAATATATGCTGTTTGACTTGACATCATTACTAGATTGGTGGGATCATTGTTACCAACTGGAATCAAACTGTCATAAATCTGTTACAACCTAATTTTGAAAATGAAAAAGGTATTTTAGCATAAGACAAGTAGTCTCAACATAAAACTCATCATCAACCCCTTGTAGTGATTAACACCTTCATTACCATTTATATATATCTCACTTGAACACACAAATGCTCCACAACACACTCATACACTGATACACACAATTTATATTTTCATTTTCATTTGGTGATATGAACGACTGAATCAACTCAAAATGGCTCAATCACGTGTGATACTCAACCACAGTGTAGTAGTTAGTGTGTCACAAGCGTGATCTTAGCCGCTCTAGTTTGTGTTTTTTTTTTTTGAACGGGCATTTTATTAGAAACGAAGAAATATCCAAGGAGCTGAATACAAAACAATTACTATAGGGTGTTTTTGAGCATTCGTTCCATCCGAACGAGGCTTTAGATCTATAATTACACCAATAAAAGAGACAAGTAATGACATAAACAATAAGACATGCGCCTTCGAAGGTTTTCTCATCGTCAAATAGGAGCATGTTTTCGATAGATCCAAACGTACCACCAAATGTATAAAAGTGGAATACCAAACTCCTTCGAACAATCTTTTGAGTTTGGACATCCATACGAATTGAAACAAGCAAAGAACTTCCATTCTGCATAAGAGTTTCAAGAGTTTGCGTGAACCAAATTCCACCAGCTCAAAACCTTATTAGCATGTCCCGAACCAATTCCACACCTAAAGATACAAATGGTCCGTCGATTCAATACATTATCACAAATAGGACACACGACATATCCTGAATGTCAAATACCTCTACGAGAAAATGGTTGAACCGGTAAGGTAAAGCATACGGTCTTTATTGTTCCAGGCAAGAACTTGAATTTTATCGAGGGGACAGCCACTATTACCATCTAGTTTCTTTCTTCCAATATCGAATGCATATCTCAGTCGATACGTCTACGAGCAGAGGCCATCGAAAATATCACCCGTAACTCTCCAGATTCCATTTTCGTTAGCTTAGGAATCATCTGTCAGCCGAAGGCACGATAGTGACAGAACGAACCAATTCACCAAAGGCTGTCGAATTGATTATTGCTCCGCTAACCCCTCTATGAATTCGACGAAGGATGCAGACCAAACTACGTTCCCTCCTATATCTTGGAAACTAACAGTAAACATGTCCTTAATGAAGGAATTCAAGGTCGCAGTATAATCAGGGAAAAATGTCTTTAAAAATGCCCCTAGAAGCCCAATGTATCCCAACCAGAAATTGTGACTCCCCGTTTCCCATCTTGATAGTCAATAATCAAAAAACGTACATACCCTTTTCTTTGGAGAGATCGAAACTTCACTCAAAATCGAGGAGCCAACATGATATGCCAGTAGAAGTCCATTCCGAATGAATTTTACCACCCACACCGTGAATAGCCACAATAACTTTAGTCCAAAGAGAGTCTTTTTGCGAGAGAAACTTCCAAACCCACTTAATCATCAAGCCTCTATTTAACGCAAATAAGCTAGACACACCTATCCCGGCCGTCGTTTTTATATGTCAGTTCAAAACATTGTTCATTTAACCCAAAGAAGCCTTTTTTTTACGTACCCTGATCAGGCCATTAAAGAAATGAACTTCTAATAGACTCTAAGAAAGATGAAGCACCTTTGAAGGAACTTTGAAAATAGACATTAAAGACTGAATGATACCCTAAAGAAAAACCGAATTCAACAAAGTTAAAACGACCACCAATAATAAAGTTTTGGATGTCCATTTGGAAATCCCAAGACTTTCACTTTTTGCAGAACTACTCTGCCATGCTTGAACTACGTTGTTCATAGAACCTCCCACCCTAGTACCCAAGATGTAAGAAAGGACACTTAAAAACGAGACATCCTACTTTGCAGCCAGCGTTGTGATGACCTGAGCACTTTCCACATTCTAACTCCCCATTACTTACTTTTGTTCAAGTTAATCTAATGCCCGAAGCATGAAAAAAGCATTTCAAACGGGAATCAAAGTGGAGATAATACCGTCACTCCACTACCCCAAAAAAACGAACATCATGCCGCATAAGAGACATATTGCGAAAGACATAAAGATTGATCTAACACAGATAACTTTAGAAACAGCCCCTGCGTTTACGATTCTGTTGAGAAAAGATAAATGAATGCTCTCCAATCACGAGGATAAAGAGGAAGGGGGAAAAAGGATACGCCTGTGTTTCAACCCTTAAGAAATTGGAACTCATTCGTGGAGGACAATCCATTGACAAGAAATAGAACCCTTAGAAGAAGTTAGCAACTTCTGAATCCAGTTAGCGGCCATTTACACCTGAACGACTCTTTAAGAACACATCTAAAAAATCCCATCTAAATCTAATCTAAGGCCTTTTCAAAATCCGTACCTTAAAAACTTAGAGATTATCTGTCTTCATTTTGGTACACCACTGGAGAATCCTCATTGAGAATAAATGGACAGTACTAACATTTTGTCTTTCGAGGCGATAAATGCAGATTGCCTTCATCTAACAATGTCCCCCAAAACATTAACAAGCCTGTTAGACCAAATCTGGCAACTGAACTTGTAGAAACTTCCAATGAGGAGCTAAAGTCCCTAAATTACTTGACCAAGTTAGCGTGCCGGAGGACTTTTGGGATCAAAGCTAAGTAAAATGATGGAGATTGACAACCAGAGTAATTTTCCAAAGAATGAAAAATGATTTAACAGCCATAAAAACATCATTCTCAATAACAGCCCAAAAAGGGCCGATAAAAGCCAAAAGAGGAAACGCCGTCCTGGCCCGGGATGATTGTCCATTTCCGACATCCCCAAATCATCCGTTTTTAATCTCCAGTTTATGAAAACTTCACACAGCTCGAGGCCTGACTGACCTTCGAAATAGATTGCGAAACGCATATCATATATAGCACGCTCTCTTCCGGAAGTTTAGGCGAATCTATCCTTAAAATGGAGAAAGAAAATCATGTTTGACATCATAAGGCAGGCTCCTTCCAAACGCGCAATCATCGTATAACCCCTTTGAATTCCATTTGATTTTTACGTTTTTGTTTTAAGTCAAAATTCCGTGGAAAAAATTTGAGTTTTCATCGCCTTCGATGACCATTTGATCTTGGCCTTTTGAGCCAAATCTATGGAGAATGATTAGATCAATGTTTACGAAGAGCAAGCCAACACCAGTCCATTCTTCTCCCGCTTCTACCTCATTACCTGTACCCTTTGTCAATAACCCATCTAACTGTTTCAACTCCTTCTTAAGGATTCTGCAATGAGTAAGAAACTTGTTTCACTTTTGTTATCTTTAATCCAAATCTTATGATGTGAGCTTTACCGGAAATTTAATTTACAGCCGCCAAGTTACGCATTCCATTATTAGTCTACAGAAGAGGCAGAATACCAAGTTTTTAAGAAAAAAAAGTGACGAAATCAATAAAGCGCCCTCGAGATGTGAAATCCAATAGGTGAATAGAATCGGAAGGAACCGACCATAATCCATTGGACCGACTCTCGAAGAACATAACTCCGAGACGTGATCGGCATAAGAATCTGTCCAAAGTGATGCGGCAAATTTGTGGGAAAATACTTAGCAAATTTGTCTTAGATAGCAAAAAATCTATCCAACTATGCTCAATTGGTCGCAGACTTATGCCACCAAGTGAAAGCACAACCTCCAAGATGAAGCTTCTTCAATGACCCGTGGAATTAATAAAAGAATTAAAAATATTCGCACCCCAAAGAACATTAAAATTAGTACCAAATCCTGTCTGATTGACGCGAACCTCATTGAAGTCCCCCATAATCACAAACCTCATCCTTGCCACTGCTCATAACATGCGCCAAGAAGACCACAGCATAACGTTTCTCACGCGGAATACCATGATGAGCATATGACCCCGCAAAAATATCGAAAGAGGTCAAAACACGGTTCTAATAACCAAACACTCCCTAATAATGATAAAAACAAAACAGCGAAATAGGAAGCTTTTTTTTACAAAAAAGCTGGGAACTTCCAACAACACACAAGATTCCAACACTCATATTGCCTAACCGAATTACTAAAGAATAGATGCTCAAAAGACGAATTACCCCACACCCTTGACGAATCACTGAAAAGATCAATCTCCCACTTTGTATTCTTGAATCGCTAGAAAAATCACCTTATTCTCCAAACACAATAAATCCTTTGCCCAATCTTTTTGGCCTTTGAAGCGAGGCATTGATATAAAGGGACAAAAAATTCATCGATCTACAAACGCTCTCCTTGAGATACAATGATATCGGACGAGATCTGCGATAATTGTCTTTTTCACCCTGTAGGGAACAAATTACAAAACGACTAATGAGTCGTTTCTTTCTAGCAGTAGATATATTGCATTTCTGCTGATCGGGTGAGTTTGGTTCCGTGCTGTCCTACATGGTGTACGTGCTGTTGGCTGACTCTTTCTGCTTTGTGAGCCATAACTTTAGTCACTTGTTTCTGCAGAAAGTATCTCAATCCTGAAATGGAACAATGATATCTGCTGCCTAAGGGAATGCTGACGCGTGTGTGCATGGTCACATATCATTTTTCTCTTGATTGACTTGTTTTCTAGCCTGATCTCATTTTAGACATTGTTGACTAGCGTAAGTGTTTGACTTTCTACCTGCTGTGGTCTTAAAAATATGCAAGTTGTATAGTTTTCCTTCGTATTTAAATTTCAATTAGGTTAGCGGCGCTTGGCGGTCACCACTTGTACCTGGTAAAAGCGGCGGTACAAGTGTTATTTATCACCATCAATACTCAACTCCGAGGTAATATTGAACCAATCGAATTAAAAGGTTTAACTTTTTCCACATATGGTCATACATATAACGCTACTACCCCCAAATACAATTTTCATCTTTCCCACACACACACACATACATCAAAATCTTTGCCTTGCATTACTCTGTTTTACCCTGTCAATCTACATTCTCTCGTAAGCAACCAATGCAAGCACGCCAGAACAAGAAGATCACAACCGAAAAGCATACTTGGGCGAGGGAAAGAGAGGTCCGAGGACATTATCACATATCCACATGCTACTCTGGACCACTCTCCATAGAGGTACGGCCTAACACATGACCCTACCGGGAAACGTGGATTTGACCATAATCAAACAATTTCTTCTGGGCAACAGCTTACAGTCCGCGCAATATGCTGCTGGGTCTCATGGACCTAGTATAGTCATAGCTATTGCTTACTGCGGTGAGGGAGTGTGTGGTTTTTTTTTTTCTCGGGACTGAGTCGCTCATTAGGGCTCAGTTACAACTTGATGATGCCAATGGCATCGTTGACATGCAAATTGATGATATTTTTGCGGGTATGGGGGCTATGGGTATACCCCATGGTCGAGGATGACCCATAACTTTCAAAAGTCACCATCTCTCTCCTCAATGGAGATTACTGAGTGCCATGAACCATTTTGCATTGTCTGGAGCCCTAAGAGCTTGAAGTTGTTGAACAATTATCATAGTTTCCATGCCACAAGAACAGAGAAAGTATGACTAAGGCCCTTAATTGTTTATCAACTGGTAGGGTTTTATAATTTTTCACGCTTTATCTTAGAAGGACTGATTGCGAATGTTAAGGCTACAAGGCATAAATTTTTAATGTACCCACGTATTTTACAATTGCTTGTGGGCGCATTATGACAGCTGACAGAACCACCCTCGACCCACTTTTGGTTTTAACTCGGAATCTGATATACTAATATGAATGTAAAAAGGAGGGAAGGCAATACTTATAGACACCCTACCCTGCTTGCCATTGCTTGCTGCTGGCAATGATGGCTGTGCATGATGAGGAAAAGTTCTTAAGCACCATGCATTGTGCAGTAGTATCCAAGCAGAGGCACGACCTCTGAAATCCAGTCACCCTTCCTCCGTTTTCATCCCCTTTCGGAGAACCAACACCGAGAGGCACCTGAGACAGAATTGGTAGTGCCTATTCATGACGCCGGCCTAATTACTGACTGGAAGACATGAAGGCCTTTCAGTTCCGTGCAACCTACTCCCATTAGGGAACCTACACTGAGCCTAGCGTACTCCACCTACCCCGGCCCGCTACAGACCGATATAAGGCGTTTTATGGGAGCCATTAGTGTTGGGAACCCTTTCCCGAAACCAGCTGGCTATGTGGAACCTTGATAATATGTTGACCCAATCATTTTTTGGCCCAACTCCCCGTCCCGTTTGGATTTGTTGAGGCCATTCTCTAGATGAACCCTTATCTTTGGTCCCCTACCTAGGCCTGCCAACTATATTTGCGCCTGAGGACATTGATAATCTCAAATCCAAGTAAGATGATACCATTATTGGTGTCTATCCATGATGGTGACACATGCGGGGCCCAGACGATCTCCTAGAACCTTGCTTTAAATAGCCTTCAGAGAAACATAAAGATCGGGAGCTGTCGAGTGGGGAAATGGGAGAAACTATATAACCTTAAGTCAACACTAACCTGCTGAAGATGCTCCCTCTTAGGAGACCTGCACTCCACCACAGCTAGGAGGCTGCAGGTAGGATTTGCATAGGACCCTTCACTACTAACAAGATTATCGTTCAAAGATTGACAGTGATGGGACGGATAGACTCATTGTAAACTGAGTTGGGAACCTCAAAAGAAAAATCATGGGGGCGCAATTTTGACAACTTGTTTGCCCGAGTAAAGAAGTAGGAGCGTGAACAGTACACTAATTGAGGTGACAGCCCGATAGGTGGTTGGAATGCTCCTGCGCAACAAGAATGGATGTGGATATCACTCAAGATAGCGTTGACCTTGAAGGCCAATCACGTATGGCATGGGGTAAAAGAAGTGGCACTGATGCCATGGGTCACAATCCAGCCTACAGTTCCAAATCTGAGGACATCGAGGCACGCGAAGATGAGGAGTTTCCTCCATAGGCGTAAAAGAGGTCACGGTTTCAACGATAGACGGGCCATATGACATAGTTCCATACTCCAAGGAGCCTTTTGCGCAGTTCATGCTCCTCGTATCTACTGATTTTCATCCTCACGCGGAATCTCTGAATCCGGCTGGTCCGTCTGTTGGTGCTGATAAGAACTGCCAATGCTCCCCACACTGGCCAGATTGTTGACTGAGATCCCTCTTAATTTCTTGCAGAGGGATTGCACAGGCCAGGCAACGCCCTCGAAGAAGAACAACAAGTGCGCTGTTAGGTCCAGCAGCTTACAGGTCTTATGATTTGGCCCTCAGCAAGACGTGTCCTCTTGTTTCATTTATCAGCGAGCTAATGAATTCGATGAACTCTATCTGCTAGCGTATGTACAGACACAAACGGACTGGGTTGACTTAGAAATGATGCAAGTCGGTACAAATCCAGCTCTGGCACTTCGTGGAAGTTGTTGGCGCGACCTTGAAAGTCAACCGAAGACAACTTTATTGAGCCAAGACTGCCAATAAGGAACGGAAGAAGAGATCCTTGGCAGATTTGCGCTATCAGAGCACTCCAGGTAACCGCTACAGCAATCAGCAGATCACAACAATGATGCGTAACATGGTTAACAAATCATTGGTGTGCGGCTCAAAATGGAGTACTACTCACTATAAAGCATTCACGAGGCTATGTCGGAATGCGAACAGAGTTGACTGAATAATACAGATTACTCTTGCAGACGGTCTGAAACAGGATCTGTTATAATGAGATGCTCAATATAATCTATTATCGACACCAAGCCTGCTATAACTGAGTCCACCTTCTAAAAGACCAAAACGGGTTTGAGACGTACTTTTTGCACACCACTCATATGGATCCTCGTAAGAGCAAACCGCCACAACCTGCTAGATCCCGAATCTGCTGGTGTAGTATTTTCCATCCTGCTGTGGTTCTACTCCTATGTCTTGTTACTGGTGTCTCTTCTGTATCCTGATACTAGTGCTGGTGGACCTACTTGATTCTATCTACTGGAAATAAACGCTTCAATATTCCCACTTATCAGCACAATGGATTCTGCTGCTTCACATCATGATCTGGAATATCACCCAATTACAGATTCTGACGATAGTTCTTCCCCTCCCCGGTATCGTTACTGTGATCAATGTACCATTGAATGTTCGGTTGATTCCCACACCAGGAGTAAATTCCATTCGTTTTCTTGGATAGTGATGAGGACAGATGCAGATAAGTCCTGTCTCCGTTGCTGCTGGAACCGGTACTCAAGATGAAAGTACTCGCTGAGATTCTCTTCTCCCGGGTCTAGCATGTTATCTGGTGCATGGTGTTGTGGTATGTGGACAACTCCAGATGATGAGATTGTTTGAATACTCAACAACTGTAAAGGTTTGAACACCCCTATTTCTGAATCTCCCCCTACTTCTCCACCTCGTCCTCGTAGGTAAACATCGCGGGGTGCGAAGTGATTACCCTTCTTTGTGGGAATTAGACCAGTTGACGACTTCCTCAGTCTGAGAGTGAGACGTTGTGATGAAAAAGAGGAATATATTCCCCTTATTCCTGTAGGCCGCTATTAAAGATTGGGAAATTGGGTGCGTATGCCGCGCGTCGTAACACTTACTATCCGTGTGGATATTATCAAGAAAATCGACAGGCACAGGAAATTCTCTAACTGAAAGGAATTGCTACCTACTCAAGTCTAACGGAGAGGAACTCCTTCTTTATAAACGGCGACGATGAACAGGGTACTTTCGCTCAACCCAGTAAGGAAGATGTGGGTTTAGACCTATGAGATACGTCAATCTTATGTGTCAGTCCCTTTCATTCTGATGATGTGGAGAGATCTTTTGATGACACAAGATGAATGGGTTGTAGATTAGGTTGGAAGGTTTATTCCCAAGATCTCTGTTCATGTACTGGACTTAACGAATGGGAAAACTGTGTATATGTTTTGTGGACAAGTTTTTAAATCCGATCCTGGCTCCACTGCATTGAAAGGATGTTACGCCACAAGCTCACATTCCCCCTACCATACTGTCCGTGATGTTGTGGTTCCTGGAATTGTATTACAGACGATTCAGGATGGCAATGGCGGTCGTAATAGCTATGTAGTGTCTTGCTCTGCTCGCGATGTAAGTTTGTGTATTAGTTTAGTTGGTTACTTCGTTCTCAATAGTTTCGTTAGTCTTATTTACAAAAAGAAAAAAAAAAAAATGAGAACTCTAGTTAGTTTTACTTGCTAGTCTTGTGTTGTATCACATGGGTGTTAGATCTATTGCACTGCCGCGACCAATGGTTATTTTCACTAAGCCATGGCTACCAGCCAAAAAGAGTGATCATGGCTCATCATAGCAAACGGCTGTTGGTGTAGGTAACCTCAAATCCCCGATTGATTGGTATGCCATGTGTAACCAAGAAACCTGTAGATGAAGTCATTTTTCCATAATCCGTAGGCTATGAAAAATGTCTAGGTCCAGGAGCAAACGGCTACCTGTAAAGACTTCTCAAATCCGTGGAATAGTATGAACAATTTACTAAAAATGTATGGTTTTCACTACACCATGCTTTGTCTAAGTGCAGAGATGACAAGATTCCATAAGATTATGGCGCATATGGTAAAGACAAATGCAATCTTCCAAATTAAGATGGTTACACTTTACAAAAAGTGGATGGTAATATCAACCTCACATGTTTCTATGTACAAAAGAATTGACATGGTTAATCAATCCACCATGGAATTTACCTTCGTGCATAGGTGCCAAAGGATGACTAGCCCTGAGCAAAGAACGGCAACAGGTAAAGCATATCAAAATCCAATGATGGCTGTAAAGGTTTGCCCAAAACCATAGGTATGTCAACACGACCAATGTTTCAAGTACAGAGAGTTTGAACATGGTTCTCAGTTGACCAAGTACTTACACCATTCTTGTGGCCCAGGACTGCAACATCCAGAGTGAAATGCTAACAGGTAAAGAGAACATCAAATCACATTTAACCTTATTCAAATGATACACCTCTCACAAGTGAGTTAGACACCCTGGACATGTGATGAGAAATAGACTAAAATTTCTCTTGATTTTGATGTAACATATATGTCATATGGTGACTGTTGCAGCCATGTCCTGGAGAAAGTTGCATGCTTAGAGAAGATGTCTTGCTGATCTCATTTGATTCTAACTGCAGAACATTCGAATCATGCTGATTTCTTTGGATGGCTGTTGCCATCTCTAGTTTCCCTGCTGGCTTTTTGAACTCTCTGGCTGGTTACTTTTGCATACTGCTGCTCGCTTTTGTTCCTCGCTGCTCTTCTCAATCCTCTTGCCTCCAAGAATATCTAGTCAGAAACAAGCGTGAAGTAACGTAGTCCAACACCAAGTTTAGGGAGGATTGTTGGAACAAATTACCAAACGACTAAGTGTCGTTTTCTGCTGTTTAGACATATTATTCGTGTTCTTTCTGCTGAAAGCACTAAGTCATTCCTGGCTAGACAGTGTTAAATATCATTCCTGCTGATTATGTTATTCTGCTGGTCATGTTCTCGTTTCTGCTGACAGAGATAGAATCTGCTGATTGTTATTTAGAGACGTAATTAATGTAATTAAGGAATGTATAATTATAGTACTAATCCCATTAATATAGGAATGAGTATGAAATTATGAAGTGATTGATATTGATTGTAATCTCTTACGAGATTTTAGTTTTCTTGTTGATCTATTTAGGTGTTTTCTTCTCTATAAACGAAACCATTAGGCAATTAGGTATGCACACCGATTGTAAAAAACACAAAATCATTTTTAACAATAGCAGAGATCCATATAGGATCATAATCATAATTGTTCCTTCTTTATTAAATCGTTTAGTTATCCGCCTAAACATTTAGACTAGATTCTCACGACGTAATGTGCTTTTAGATTACATAAGTACTATAACATTCTCGAAGGCTAGAAAGAATCTTATCTAGTTCTAGATCCTATCAAGAATTGTTGAACGAAATTAGCAAACGACTAAGTGTCATTTCTCTGCAGTTAGACATATTCGTTATCTGCAGATACACTAATCATTCCTGCTAGACAATTATAAATAGCATTCCTGCTGGATTAGATTTCTCTAGGTCTTAGTTCTCGTTCCTCGCTGACAGTGATAGAATCATCTGTATTTGTTATTTTAAAGACGTAATTTAATGTAATTAAAGGAATTTATCAATTATAGTACAATCTCATTAAAGGATCTAGAACTAGATAGATCATCTAGCCTTCGAGGAATGTATACGTACATATGTAATCACAAGCATCATACGAAGAGAGACTCTATTCTAGCAGAATGTTTAGAGCGGAAACTAAAGACGATTTAATAAAGAAGAACAATATGAATAACGATCCTCAATGAGCTCTCATGTTGCGAAAAAAAAGGATTTTGTGTTTTTTACAATTCGGTGTGCAACCCTAATGCTAAAAGTTTCTTTTATAGAGACAAACCCTAAAAATTGTCAACAAGACAACTAAAATCTCGTAAGAGATAGACATCAATATCATATTCCTAATTTATCTCATTCCTAATATTAAAGAAGCTATATTACAATGAATTATAATTCCCTTAATATACATAATTACGTCTAATAAATAACAATCAGCAGATTCCTATCACTGTCCAGCAGAGAACGAGAACAAGACCATCAGAAACATAATCAGCAGAATGCGTATTTAAACTTGTCATGCAGGAATGACTTTAGTGCTATCAGCAGAAACGAATATGTCTAACTGGGCATAAACGACACATAGTCGTTTGTAATATTCTGTTCGCAACACACCCCATCCATGATTTAAGCCCATTGGTTTGGCCAACTTTCACCTCTTCCACCATAAGACACATAAATGAGCCCCCTCGAACTCGTGCCACTGTATTCTTAAAACGACCAAAACTTGCGGATCCATCTACATATTAACTTTGAGGTTTGGTAATTGTTTTAGAATCTCCATCGTCTTTTGTATTTAGCTACTCCTCTTCAAAAGTCATTAACAGAACTTCTTATCCCCTGCTAATCATCAATGTCGTATATTATTTAACACCCTAGGGGAATTAGTGGGACAAAGAGAATTTTTCACCACACCTCCTTATTTTTTTGATCCTTTGTCTTTAGTTAAGCAAAAGGGTATACCCAAAAGGCCCACATAATATGAGTCCCTTTTATTTGAACCACCTTCATTTTCAAAAACCGTATCTGGAACTTCGAACAGTTGAGCTACAATCATTCTCTAGATTCAAGGTTTCTTCAAATCCTTCTCTAAAGAATCGACACTCAAGCTCATAATCCTCCTCATCTCGAGTCCTCCACCGGAGGTCATGGGTCCAACCAGGGACCACCCTTATCACAATCCAATAACACCTTTTTCCAACGAAAAAATATCTGAAGTTTTCATAAATAATAGATGGACTTAGTGAACAAACATAAACGTTTCGAGTAGTGAAACAATTCCCAGTCATAGTCATTAGTAGTCGAGGATTTAAGCGTACCCCCACCTGGTGACAATTCTTTTGAAAGTGTTCAAAGTCCATAGTTTCATATGGAACACACCTCATTCTACCCCCACAAATGCGACCATCATGATTGAAATCGAAAGACATATCTTAGGCTGAATTCTTCCGAGAAACCAAAGCGCTAACTTCCCACATTATCCTGCAGATGCCTCTTTCGATTCACTGAGGAAAAATTCTAAAGAGAACCCACAATTACCCGCTAATAACTTACATTCAAGTCCACGAAACCTCATCATAAGAGCGGTTCTTGAAGATTGGTAAGGAACGCAAAATTTCTTATAATTCCTAACCCATTAATATGAAGATAAGTCTTTTGGAGAGCGCACAATCTTCGGTCAAGAACAATGCAGGTGATCCATGAATCTACACCGACTTCATGGAATTTTTACCTCGCATTAACATAATGAATCATAACTCCCAGAAACCCCAACAATTAGGGACGAGACAAATTAGCAACCTTCTTATTGATCTGCCCCTTGACCCCTTTGTTACAAAGTACTCTTTGTAATCTTTGCCTTATTAGCGTGAAGCTTGAGATTGAACCCAAGCCCAAATTGTGCATAAAATTGGTTTCACGCACGATCAACATTAAACACCGATTGATAAAACGAAACAAACCAAAACGTACTTAACCTTACTATTCATCACATTTCCAGGAGAAAAACGAATCAACAAACATGGTCCGTCATTGGTTACAATAATATGAAACAAGAATGCCCATTTTTGCCCGAAAAAATTTCCGAAAATTTGTAACATAAATGGAGATAGAAATACAATTTAACGTCGGTCCTCTTTTGATCTACGACTCCCACCCCATTAATAAACTTATGGATTGAAGGTAGAACAAGATAAAAAAATGATTGAAAAGAAAAACAAGATCAGGGTGTTTCAATGACTCGAGATTCAACGAAAACGAAAACTGAGTCCCTAGATTATTAAAGGATGGAGAATACAAACCTAAATTTACGAAAAACCCAAGATGGGGAAAAAAAACCCGCCTAACACGCTCAGATATGAGATAATCAATCAATGAATTAACCGCAATTTCAGGGGTTAGAGTTTATAAAGGATCGTCAAACAAAAGGGGAAGAAGCAACTTGAGATTGTTTAATTACACAATTTATATTTTCATTTTCATTTGGTGATATGAACGACTGAATCAACTCAAAATGGCTCAATCACGTGTGATACTCAACCAGTGTAGTAGTAGTGTTCACGCGTGGTCTTAGCCGCTCTAGTTTATTGTTACTTTTTAACAATCCATCTAGTTTAGTAGAATGTTTTCAGTATTCACTTGTAATCCTAAGCCTATTTATTAGTGGTCCTAATATTATACTTAGATGAAAGTAGTCAAGAGGTGCTCTTTCAGTGGTTAAAAAACTATTGCTACTGAATATACAGTATAAATGATTTTTAATAGCACATGTACTTTAAAAAGTATCAGTGCTGAGTTATTTTTGGATGATCAGATTCATATCAACGGTTGAATGAGGATTAATTACTCACTATCCATATTTTAACTAGATTTGAAAAGATAAGCTCTGTCCGAGATAAAACAATAAACTATCTAAAGTTGTCGACAAGCTTAGAAAAGTTTATACCGGTGTCATTCAACTGCGTCATCACATGGACACGATTATAAACCTTTTAAATTGACTCCGTAAAACGTAACAGTTAGAGTTTTTGAAATTATATCATCAAATTGTTGATCTATACTGATCAGATCCGGTATAGTGATGATTAGATTCACCATCGTCATCTTAGCTCAATATCATTCTTCACTAAATCAAACACCAAACCAACCACACAAACATACCTCATTTATATACAAAAATATATATTCCCGAATACACTAAAAAAAAAGAAGGTAATATTGGTTCGGTCAAGCTGGTGACCAGTTCACCTCCATAAATCATTGATCACGCATGACGGGAGGATCAGTTTTTATCTTGAATTGATTGTTGTATCATGTACGTAAACAGTCGTACTAGATAAGACGAAATTCTGTTTAAGGAAACTGCATTCGCATGCCTCAATCACTCTCTTGTATTATTTGATATTGCTGTAATTTATTTTGTAACACACACGTGAATCGTGCCTTCATTGTGGGCAGTCGAAGATGGAAATTATCCACACTACTTTCCATTTTATTCTTCTTAGACCAAAACCAAATAGCAATAATAACAAAACTAGAACATGCTTTCAATTAAAAAACAACTTCGCTTGTCTTGTACAAAGAAGATCAAAGTCATCAAAATAAACAACAAAATCGTTTCATCATGCTTACACTTCAAAAAACATAAATGGAAAACTAACTAGAATTTAAAACAAGACCATTACATTTCCAAATAGATCACAATTCTCAAAAGAACAAAACATCATTTTCAAAAGTCAGCAACTAATCTTTGTAACAACGAATAGAATTTTCCAGATTAAGCAACACAAACGAGCATAAAAAGATCTAGACAAATCTTCACTATCATTCGACATAAAATCGTCCCATGATCACAAAGTTTATGCGCAACCTCCACTTGACGCATCATAGCTAAATCTCTTTGAATCTTGATGAAATGTGTGCATTTTCTTTTTGGCTAGCTTGTTTATTTTTCGCAACAAAAGTTTCCAAATGGCTATGTTGATTATTAGAACTAGACGATTTAGTGTTGAGCATTAGTCGTAAGTCGTTGGGGATCTTCGGGTTCGAGACCAGCAGAGCATCTCAGGTGAATGATGGTATCCATGGTGATAGGCGGATGTTACAGTACCTACCCCTTAAAGAAATCTCGTCCCGAGATTAAATCTGTGTTATCCGCTTAGTGTGACTAGGAACAAGACTTAAGATTTACTAAGCCATTTGAACATGACGCTGATAACTTTATTCAGCAATATCTAATGTTTCGACATTTCTTAATATCCATAAATTTCGGCTAGGTTGACCAGGATATCCAATCCATTAGAATAGGTATCTTAGAGAAACATCATTACAAGGTTTATGGTTGGTATAAATGCTTTATGAAGAAAGCCTCTTAATAGTGAACACATCAAAGAAGAAAGTGTAGTCGCGTGGGTATGTCTATATAAAGTTTTAAATGCTTAAAGGCAGAGTCTCGTTTCTGATATCTATAATGTTTGATGATTAATAACAGACGAGGCTAAAGGATATAAGTATTCAACTTACATGGCAGTACTAAATAGTATCATGACTTAAATTGGTGTACTATTGGTCGGCAATGAATAATTCAACTGAATACTATATCGACATATGCTTATCTCGTTTAAGATGGGTTTCATCACTTAGTTGATAAAGTTTGTACAAGCTGGGTGTAACATTCCGTATTTTCAGGTCATTTACGACGTCATCTATTTTACTAATTATTTTTTTTAGTACGCGTTTACTTTTAATTCTTATTATATATAGTTAAATCGCGTAAACTAAAAATCAACAATTAGCGTAAACGGACACCAAACGAATTAAAGTTTTCGTCAAACAAGCAATATATTATTTTTACGAAAGTAATAATCAACTTTTTATATTTTATTTTTATTGGTTGCGTAAAACGTTTACGTTTCGCAATTAAATACATTTAGGCATACCCGGAAGCACCAAAACTTTTCTACGCTTCAACAAATACCCACTTTTATACCCAATACCTAAAATTTACTAAATATCATCACATATAGGCATACATGGCCGGATATGGAGCTAGAAGAACAAAGAAATATCAAGTTTGAAAACACATTTCCTTAATTTCATGAGATGTTCTCATCTTTTAGGAACATATAGATATTTTTCTTACTAACTTCACTAGTGTCTTGACCAAGACTCCATGAAACCCTCAAAATGTTTCCTTGACTAGTCCTTATGTATATAATACATACACTAGTGTAAGTAATTCACACATACACTTTCCTTAGCTAAAATTTCACAAAAACCTCTCTTCCTCCCTCCCTTTAGGCCACGGCTACAAACACCCCATTTATATAAACCATAGCTTGATTTTCTAAGACCATACAAGCATACACACATCCTTCCTATGATAACCTAAGGTGTTTTGAAGGGTTGGCTAAGCATTTGCAAGATTTAATCAAGTAATTTCAAGATTAGGGTTTCTAGTTGGATTAGAGTTTCAAATCTTGCAAGCTTGGGTTAAAAATCTAAACAAGGGTTTAGATCATATTTCTCATCATCATACATCACTATAAGGTTATCTATAAACCTTTATGTCTTTACTTTTATCATTTTTATGTGTTTACATGTTCTATATAACTAAATCACCATTTAGGGTTTTAAACATGTTAAATGGATAACTTACTTGTGATTATGATTTTGTACACTTTTTCATATGATATGTGATTGGTAATATCATGGAATAATGAGATTATAAGTATGTTAACATGTTGGTTTAAGTGGAAAATGTTTAAGTATAAACTAGTGATTAAAAGTTAATTAAGGAAAGTTTATGATTTCATGTGAGGTTAAAGACATTTGTGGGCTGTTTTAATTCGTGTTTTAGACAGTAGGTTTTACATTTTATAAAGATAATACACCTCATGACGATTCCAAAATGATAAGAAACTCGAAAAACCGATTTATAACGAAAAAGATACGACGATTTCAAGTTTACGTTAAATATATACTTTTATAAAACTATTTTTATAAAAATTACTATTCACCACAGAAACTTATATTTTTAAAACATCATTAATATGATAAAACTTTTAAATACGAGAACGTACTCGAAAGAATCGCTAAAAACGGAGTTAAAACGAATAAGTTACGACATTTACGAGATTTACGATAACTAAATCTATAAAAATAAATATATAACTGTTATGAACAGTAAAATCACTATTCATCAGAAAAACTCAAATTTTGAAAATGTTATATTTTGATAACTCGTCTTAATACGAAGGCGTGGACGTAAGAAACGAAAGAAACGGACTAAAAACGAGAAAGTTACGCCAGTTTTACTAAAGTATACTTATAAACGTTTTTACTTTATAAATATGATTTCACTAAAACGATTAGATGGTGATGTAGCTATATAGAATTATATGTGGTATTAGTTAATCAAAGTACTATATTACTAGGGAGTTTCATAATGAGGCCTCTTCGGGGTGGCGTATCGACGAGTTGTTGGATTTACGATTTAAAGTGTCCTAGCTCCTCATACGTCACTACATGACCTCTTAATTATGATAGCCCGAACGATAGTACGATTAACTATATAGAATTATGTATATTACTAGTGCTTAGTACTTATACGGCCTATATTAATTTAGGTTGCATTCTGTCATTGCCGTGACGCATTTTCTATTGTGATATACTTTGTTGATTACCATTCACTCAAGGTGAGTTCATAGCCCCACCTTTTCTCTTTTCAATGGTTTTCATAAACTGTTTTCGGGGTGAGAATACGTGCTTGTTTTACTACATAAACTTATTGATTTCTATACGTAAGCGTTACCTGACTATTTTTACTAAAGCTTGATTTGCTTACTACATGATTTGAGATCGTTGAATACCTATATTGAAACCGTGAATTTTGAACAACATGATTGTTTTACATTGGACACAAGTGTTTTTCAATTGTATGCTATTCCAGATCATATAATTGCCTAAGTATCCTTTGCCAATTAAGTCCCCTTTTCTATCATGAACCGTTAAATACCGGCTGAGTAAACGCGAGTGTTGTGGATAGATCTATCGGGACTGACAATCCCCGCCCGGGATATGGTTTCTAGATAACCATGTGGCGCATTTAACATTTGAATAATACGTTGGTTGTTTGGCAGCATCCTTTTTCCTGCTTGGGGCATATATTACGATTACTGATTTGATTATATTACGTGTTAAGGTTCGGTGTCATGAGCTTAGTGCAATAATACTTGTTTCATTCTAGACTTGGTGAATTTGTTTCCCTTGTCTACACTACTAGATCTTGTGGTCCATTACTCAACATTACTTGATTTACTGAATCACTACTTGGATTTCGAAAATAACACTTTGAAATGCTATAACGTAACTTTTCTTATTGAAATATTTCTTAAATTATTTCAACGCTACTTTTACTTAAACCTATGAATTCACCAACATTATTATTGACGTTTTAGCATGTATTTTCTCAGGTTATCATTTTGCTAGTGGAGCATTGGGAGCATTGGTGTAGCGTGGATATATTTTTGAAGGCTTAATAACTTGAGTACCATTCGATAACGTTTTAAACAAAATGTTTCTATTGCATTATAAATGGGATCCTTTGTAAACTTTGATTTTAATATATCAAATGTGAAATTTATTTTAAACGTCTCTTTTGAGGTCGTTTTAGGTGACTTGTGCGTATGGACTATGAAGTAGCACCCCATTGTTATCATTCCGCTGCGACCAGATTTTGGGGGTGTTACAATAATATTATGTTTGGAAGAGTGGGATCAAGAAGTGGTGATAGCTTCAAATGGAAGTAGAAGCGGTTTTGCTAATCCCACTTCTCAATGCTTATCTACATTTGGACCAAAATAAAATTTTAAGGGTTTTGTTGATTGATGATTATGTGTTTTAATTGTTTAGGTATGAGCAAGGAGCTTACATGAGAATGTAGCTTAATTGTTTAGGTATGAAAAGGGAGCTTACATGATGTGATTAATTTGTTTTTGTAAATTGAGGTATTTGTGATTCTAACCGAATTGAGATCGTTGATAGAGATAACCCTACTTTCTCATAATGTATGCATTATTTATGTGATCCTTTTGAATTATATATGTAATGGTATTTTTATGACCTATTTTAGGGTACTTGCGTCTGATACATATGGAATAATAAGCCTCTCGGACAGGAGAGCGGGTTATTTTCCATAGACATGGCTTACAACTAATGCACATATCAGTCTCACCAGCATCCAGCTTAATGGGGATCAAGTAAGTAATTATAACATACACATGATTTATGTATATAAAGCTTTATTAATGTTCTCATATTATTTTTAGAAGCTTACGTAGCAAGTGATGAAATTTGTCAAACATAACCTTTTCCAATCGATTCAATGAATTTTACCTCCCATGTATTTATCAGTGTGTATACGGTGCTAGCAAGAGCGGATTTATATATATATGGGATCTACCAAACACCCCTTAAATCACGTGGTATCTTTACTATCTGATGCGGCGAATCCCATATCTTCGTTCTTTAACTTTTTTTACAATACTAATTCTGCAGTCAAATAGCAACTACATCAATCTTAGACACTCACTTGCTTCTGATATTTTTTGTTCATATAGTATAGTACTACATGATACATGTACATGTCATATAATCAATGCAACTTGGTTGAGGTGCTCAGGTGCATAATTCTTTGGCATTATCTGGGATAACTAATTGTCTTAAACACAAAATGACTGGCTGTGACATGTGGAATTAACTGTATCTTTGTTCCTTCTTGAAGCTTTACAAAGCTTAAAATTATGTACCTTTACACTTTGACATTGTGATAACTTTGAATTATGAGTTGTTTTTTTGTGGTTTCAAACATACTTTTTAGCTTTATTATGATGTATTAATGATGGTTGCAAAGTTCTATGCGGAGCGAATGCCTGGAGTAATAGCAGAAGAGTGGGATCAAGAAGCGGTGATGGCTTCAAATAGAAGTAGAAGTGGAAATAGTGTTGTCGATCAACTTTGAGAGGGCTGATAATGAAGTGCTGACAAAGGTTGCATTACCAAAAATAGTATAATCAACTCGGGAGATGTGTGTAGAGATCATAATGGGAAGCCGGTTTCTTATGAGTTCATATATAAACATTATATACACATGAATTCATAAGTAGTTAAATTTATGATGATTTAGGGCTGTTTTTTTATTTTTTTGATTGACATTATTTTAATGAAAGATGGGTAAAGATGGTAAGTAAAACTAGACCCAAGTATTAGTCCAAGAATTACTTTCGCCAACAAAACCCCCTTTTTCCCTTTTACCTTATTGCACAAAACCTTTTAATCAACCAACAAAGCTTCCAATACCCCTTAGAATGCCTTAAACATGAACTTAGCTCATTTGTATATGTGGTAAAATAAATTGTGTGAATTGTTTATATGTTTTTGTGGTATGCCGTGGCTAGGAGAGTACCAAAGAGAAAAGAGTTTGATTTTTTTTTGGCTAAGTGTTATCATGAGTTAGGGTGTATACTAGTATAAGTACTCAAAATGGTCAAAGACACTACTAGTTAGTCAAGAATATCAAGGAGACAAGGGGGGTGGCGTTGGAACATCTAGAGGGAATTAGGGAAGAATGTTGGTCAAAGCAACTAGTCTTGGTCATAATCCTTAATGACACTAGCTTGGTACACTACCTTAGTTGATATTATGTGTTCTAGTTGGTGAAATATTGTCCCCATGGTCCTTGTGTTGCCGAATTTTAGGGAAAGAAAAGGGGTACAAAATATCTTGATATCTTGAAATGTAATTCTTATTAATACTTGAAGTTATAAGTTGGTAATTTAAATATAGAAGTATAACTTGTAAAGTTTATGTTCTAGCTTATTTTCCTTTATGGTAAATTCGGCTAACTTAATAGCATGAGTAAAGTTTTATAAATTTTGGGTATTGGGTATAAAAGTGGGTATTTGTTGAAGCGAAAAAAAAAGTTTTGGTGCTTCCGGGTATGTCTAAACGTATTTAATTGCGAAACGTAACCAATTTATGTAACCGATAAAAATAAATATAAAAAGTTAATTATTACTTTCGTAAAATAATATAACGCTTTCTTGATGAAAACTTTAATTTGTTTGGTGTCCGTTTACGTTAAATGTTAATTTTTAGCTTACGCGATTTAACTATATAATAAGAATTAAAAGTGAACGCGTACGAAACTAAAATAAAATAAATGGTGAAATTATGACGAAATAAATGGCGTCATAAAATGACCTAAAAATACAGAATGTTACACATTGAAGGTTGAACAAACACAACAAACACCCTCTGATTTTTAATTAGTTTCACTTGTAACTCAGCTAACCAATTCAGTACCACATCTTCTTAAGCCGAAAACCCAAAACGTCATTCATTTAGTGGTAAGTATTTACTGATAAATTTTTATCAGTTCCGATTTTTTACTCTAAACGAGCCCAACTTACCATTCACTGAAATAACGAACAAATCAACCAGCTACAATATATTGTGTTCACCCATTGAGGTTTACACAACCATAAAACTTCTTTTGAAGTTTCTACAAAACTCATTTAAACGAATCAGAGAATGAACAAACTCAGAGGAGCACACTCAGAGATTTGGTTTAGCGGGCTGGTTCAGCTTCAGCTGAAGTTAAGTTCGTGTAAAAGTTCAGAGACCACTGATGGGGGTTCAGCGACCTTGGGTTCAGAGACCAGGTTCAGTATCATAAAAAACATAGTGCTATGGTTTTTAAGATCGACTTTGCTAAAGCGTATGATTCTATCCGGTGGGATTATTTGGGTGATGTTCTTAAATCGTTTGGGTTCGGTGTTAAGTGGTGTTCGTGGATTCGAGGTATCTTAAATTCTAGTATGGCTTCCATTCTTGTTAATGGGAGTCCTACTAAAGAGTTTAAGTTTCATAGGGGCTTGAAACAAGGGGATCCGTTGGCTCCTTATTTATTTATTATTATCATGGAGTCTTTACACTTATCTTTCTCTCGTGTTATCGAAGCAGGCATTTTTACAGGTATTAAGATTGACTCTTCAATGACTCTTTCCCATTTGTTTTATGCGGATGATGCAGTTTTTATCGGAGAATGGTCTCGTGGTAATTTGACTGGTATCATGCACACTCTTCGTTGTTTCTCTTTATTATCCGGCCTCTCCATTAATCTGAAGAAAAGCCAACTCCTTGGTGTTGGTATACCGGAATCTCAGGTTTTAGAGGCTGCTACATTGATTGGTTGTTCGGTTCTTCATACGCCGTTTAAATACTTGGGTATCATGGTAGGCGAAAACATGTCTTCGATTAGGGCATGGGACGAAACCGTTAATAAGCTCAAGATGAGTCTATCTTCTTGGAAGCTCAAAACTCTTTCTATTGGAGGTCGTCTTACTCTTCTCAAGTCGGTTCTCGGATCCACCCCTATTTATAATATGTCTCTCTTTAAGGTCCCTAAGGCGGTTCTCAAATCCATGGAATCTATTCGGCGGAATTTTTTCAATGGTATTCGTGATGGTTATTCGTGATGGAGAGGAAAAAGATGATGGGTTTAGCTTGGTCTATGAAGGTTCTTGCAGTCAGAAAAGTAATGGTGGTCTGGGTCTCCAGTTTTTATGCTCTAACTATAGGTCATTCTTTTTTAGTGGATTTGGAGCTTTCGTCTCGTTGATCAATCGTTGTGGGGCCCAGGTCATTCATGCTTTACACGGCTCCAACACAAGTACTCTTTCTGCCTACCCGCTATTCTCGGCTGTGGAGTTCTTGTTATTAAGGAATGGTAAGCCTTTAAATCTCAAGGTTTGGACCTAATATCTCAATGGTAAAAATTAGAGGTGGTTTAACGGTTATGTCTACAAGTTTTGGCATGATCAATGTTAGGTGATTCTTGTAATTTCGGTTTAAGCTATCCCGTTCTATTGTTGTCTCTCGAAAATAATAAGGTTTGTTCAGTGGCCCGCTAGCTCGTGCGCTCTTTTGTTTCGTCCATCTCAGTCGTGACAGTAGAAGGTGGGGAAGAATCTGCACAGCTTTCTCGTGATTTTCTGATTTCTCGATACAAGTTGGTGCTTTCTAACATGGGGGGATAGTGGTTCTGGACCTCTTAAATGGTGACGGGTGTTTTCTTTGTAAAAAGATGTTCGGTAGGTTGCTGTCTTTGGATCGATATGCTCTTGCTAAAATCCTGATGTATCCGTCTAGATGGGTCATGCGATCCCCAACTCAGGTTAATTTTTGGCGTTTGAAGAATCTGAATGATCGTCTTCCTACTGGGTTAATTTGACATCGGCTGTGGAGTTGCAGGTTTCCCTATTTCTTGTCCTATTTGTTGTGAGGCCTCGAGGAATCTCGATCATTTGATGTTTGTTGCGACTTGCGCAAAAGATATTGACTGGTCTATTTTAATTGGTTTTTTATTTTTGGGGCTGGTTTGGAACTTGTTGATTCGTTATCGGATCTTGGTTTAATCTTGTTTAATTTGGTTCAGCTTCTATCACGTTCAAACAAGTGCTGATGGGAAGGAGTGTTTTACACTTTCTTGGTTGGAGTATTCTGAGTCATATAGAAAAACCACTCCTCCTTCTCTGAATTAAGTCTCTCGGAAAAGATGGTATTTTTGAAGACATAGTTAGGCGTTCTTTTTCTTGGTATATTGCTAGAGGTAAAAACTCTATTAGTTGGGATAGTTGGATTCAACACCCTTTTTTAATTTCTTTGTAATTCTAGCTCCTTGCTAGTTTTCTTTTAATAAAGTTGCCGTTCAAAAAAAAAGGTTCAGTATCGGCTTCAGATAGGTTGGGTGGGTTTAATCAGCGACTGGGGGTTCGGCTGACTTGGTTCAGCGACCTAGGTCAGCGGGTTTGACGTATTAGACGACCATCATTTTTTCATCAGACTTAGTTTCTCGAGTAGACTTTATGATTTAATCAGTTCCTCGCATACCTTGAATAAAACTCAGTTGATCATTAATTCCACTGATACATCAGTGTTCCCTGATTTAAGCTTATCATTGACCCCAATCAGCCTTCCCTAATATTCACCAAAAATGCACTAGCTGAAATTTTATCAGTTTATATGCTTTGAATCAGCGTCCCACCCATATCCATACTGCAACAGAATACCCATTTGAACCATCTGAACAAACTAGGCTGACCCGTATCAGCCTTAAGCCATAAACCCTGAACAAACGCTTTCAGCCGTAATCTTATTCCTACTGATTTTTTAATCAGTTTTACAATAATCCTATCATTTACACAGTCAAGACCTATTTATCAAGTTAAGAATGAGACTATGGACAAAACAACATGTGTCCCTGAGCCTGACCTTCCCATTGTTTTTACCAGCAACTCCTTTTTCTTTTGTTTACCAAAAACCTACCATCATTTCCATTCTCAATTTAGTTTCTCTTAAAAATGAATTAATTCATACACAAACAACTCAACTGTACAAACCATATACCCCTATTCTCCATTCAATCAACCCGTGCCAACCACATCTTCATTCGCGTCAGGTTATTTGTTGAACCGGAACACTATGTAAGGGATATAGGTTTTGTAACGATGGTGATAGTTTTTTTTTATGGTTTTTCTTGTTGAAGGATGGACAACAGATGTGTGATGTGGTGTTGTAGGGATTTAGATCTGGTTGATTTTCGTGTGATGGTGATTTATGGGATTTAGTTTTGATTATCGTGAATGATTTGTTGTCGTGGGTTTAGGATTGGTTATGGGTTTTTTTGTTTTTTTTGTTGTGTTTGGAGTTGTAACAGATCCGTGTTCAGATCGGTAGGATTTGACTTATGTTTGTTTGATTATGGTTTTTTTGTGAGTGGGTGGTGACGTGTTGTATTGTGAGTGGGTGTGAGTTGATTTTGGATAAGTTTTGTGTGGTGGGGTGTGTATGGATAAGCATTTAAGTCAATATCAGTGTCTTCTCTCCCTCAAAAAAATGCACCAGTAGATTTTTGAAGAACACACTTAATTTGACAATGCTTAATTAGTTGTTAGCAGCCATTTTCGAACGGATAAAGGTTATGAGTTTAACCCACCCGCTCTGATACCACTTGTTGGTCCTTGACAATCATGTAATATCTGATCATATCACCACGAGACCCATTTGGCTAACTAATAACATCATTTGTACTTTTTAATGTTTATAAATCTTACTAGAAATGAATCAAAGATTTACAAGTGCACCCGGTTGTTTGCGAACCAACAACCGGGATATTAAATGACAAATAAAACTCCCATTGTTCATAGCTTTGCTCATGAACCAATAAGAGGAGAACCCTGTCATTATAATATTACATTGTGTGTTTTCTGTGTAAGAATCCTTAACCATCTTTGTACAAGAAGTCACATATATATAGTGGAAAAGTGAAGCTTACATGTGAAGCTTCATTAAAGTCAAGGTAACTACTCTTGTCCTTTCTTTTCTTCCTTTAAGCAACCTTTAATAAAGTACAAGCCCCCACTTGTACCTTTTGTCTTCTACTGCTTTTTGCTAAAAGTAAGTTCTCGCCAATATGTTCAGACTTCATTCAGAGATTGTCTTCGGGAGTCAGTGAGCCATTTTCCAATACTCATTGACTCCATCATCCTTATCTTGGTTCTTTCTTCACTCACTAAGGTCCGCCTCAGGTTATGATGAGGCTTTTTTTAGCCTTTGAAGAACATCTTGAGGATGACTCGCTGAACTTATTTAAGTTCAGCGACTTGTTTTGCACTTAGGATATATTTCATACAAATCCTGTACAAGGGACAATTAGGCTCTGAATTGGCCCAACATACATAATTCACATATGTGAAATTGTCAACCACTTTCATTTCTTAAAAAATTTCATTGCAAATATACAAAGAGAGGTCTAGCCATTTCTTTTTCTTGTGATGGCAAACATATTAATTAGGATTTCTACAAATGTGTAATGAACCCAGTTACCACCAAGAAGGCGGAGAGGTTATTATATTGAACAAGAAGAGAACACTCAGATCATGGAACACTAACCAAATGAAGATACAAACCCTAACTAACTAATAAATATAAAATAACCCTAAATAACTAATAAATCGCTAGAAACCCAAAACCCAAAACATCTAATGAATTACTTTAAGTCTTGACAAAACAATCACATAAACAATCGCATAACAACTCTCAACAGTTAGCGATGGAATTTCTTCTTCTTCATCATCCACTACTAGAAATCTGGCGAGTAGCAACGTCTAAAATCCGTTGTTAAACAAACGATAATTCCACTTTTGTTAATATTTAGGGGTGTTGCAAGTAATCCTGATGCTAAACCCTTATAGCATCGGGATTTTATTATCCGTTGTAAATTTAGCAATGGAAAAAGACATTGTTACTCTTATAAGTAGATGACATTTCTGTTGCTAAAAATAAGTTGGTAATATTTCATTGCTAATTTCGTTGTTAACTCCGTTGATAATACATGAATTTAGCAACGGACTTATGGTTGTTGGTATATCTCTTGATGCTAATTGCACTTTTTCTAGTAGTGATCTTCGTCATCACTTGAGATGACAATAACGTCATCTCAATTCCAGTTTATCAAGTTAGGGTTGTAAAACGGAATAAGATGTGGAGCATGGTTAGGAGGGGATGAAGCTGTACAAAAAAAACAAAAAGAAGTAGCATGAATTAGTTAAGCAAACGACTCAGTACATGGATGTCACGAGTCTATCTATCAAGTTTTCATATAAATTAAGTAAACAAAACGGTTTCTAACCTAAACAACATCATCGACATTTTTTGGTTCTTCATTTCTGCCATTTATTTCTTTCTAGTATGTAGCAAGGTTGATTTATGAGATAAATTAAGAAGTTGTGGTTGTTTATATAGGCAATGGAAAAAACCATTGTCATATATACTTTCTTATGTTTCAACTCATTTCATATTTCCTGTAATTTTGTATTTGAATTCCAACATTGATAACTTTCCAATCAAATTTGAATTTAGCCAGCATTAAAAAGTTTCCATAATTTAGCAATCGCCCCTTTCCGAATTACTTTCAAACCGATTAGTTATCAATTAGTATACATTCCATATTAAGAGTGTATGTCAACCTATTAACATCTTCGTCATCATTAACAGTATACCTATTAGTTATCAATTAGTATACATTCCATATTAAGAGTATAATTTCCAAAAATAGTTTTAATTTTTCACTTTTCCACTTTCAAGATTCATAGCTAAATGTTTTATATATGTAGTATATATAGATTTGAGTACTTAAATACTCCAAATCAAGTAACAGTATGAAACTGTAAAAAAAATAAGAGTATCTATTAATTTTGAAGTACTTGGCAGGTACAAACATAATTTTAAAAAGAAAGTGATTTGGACACTCAACTAATTGATTTGCACATTCATAGTGCAAGCAGATAAAGCATGGTGTAAGTTTTGTACAAACCACTTAAAGCATAGACACGAGTGTCCCAATAAATTTTAAGAGTGTGGAAATCATTAAACATTTTGAAATGTAAGGGTATAAAAAAATCAAACAATTACAATGGCTTGCACGTTGGCGAGTCAAAACAAAGCACGTCGAGTACAAACAGTAGTCCAAATCTTTTCCTATCTTGAGAAAACCTCTCTAAGTACTAATTTAAGACAAAGAAATGACGAGGGGCCAATATGCAAATTATGTCTTTAATATAAAAACAAGACGAGAACAAAACTCAAATCTTCACCCTAAATAGCCACTAGAAAAATAACCAAATATTTCACTCATTCAACTAATTCTCCTCATCTAATGGATCTTCATCATGAAACACAACCCCAAAAATCACCGACACTTTTCATTTTACCTTTTCCTAATAAAAAAGATGTGGCATTTGCACTCATTTTCTTCATCTTTCTCTTAATCACTTCCATTGTTTTGTGCAACTTTATAACACCCTTCTACCCTCACATTCTTCTTCCTTTTAACTTCTCCAAAACCCTACCCGATACCCGACCCCTACCACCCACAAACACGTGTGATTACTCGTATGGGAAATGGGTTTGGGATGAAAGTTACCCGTCTCGAAAGTACAATGAGGATTGCCCGTTTCTTGATCCGGGATTCCGGTGCCATAGAAACGGGCGGTCGGATGTTGGTTATGTTAAATGGCGATGGCAACCTCATGGATGTGATCTACCAAGGTATGGGTTTGATTTTGAGTTATTGTATATGGAATATTAAACTGCATGCATGGCTTTTTTTATTGTTTTGGAATTTTAGTTTGTATTACTACGTATTAAATAAGTTTCTTGATTGCTATTGACAAATTCTATGGTTGAAAATTTAATGCACATACTTAGATATGCATCGCCTGTTATAAATATAGGTTTTTGTTTGTACCGTAATATGTACGTGAATGTATATGGTTATATAATATTATCATTATTAGCACCTTTTTAGCTTTGTGGATCTCGATATAAAGCCAAACAAGTTAAAGCTTATGAAACTATGACTTTATGAGTGCTAGTGATTTTAGTGGCATTTTTTTCTTTTCTTAATACTTTATTTGGGTATCCTTGGATCTATGTGATTAAATAATGCGAGTAAAATTTATTATCTGACCAAATACATTGTTAAGGGAATTTTAGCTCACATGACAGACAGTGAACTTAAATCAGTAGATCATCTGCCGAGTAGTATTTTCTAAGCAGATTCATGGCTAATTTGTCTCAGTGGTTAAATTGAAGATTTTCAGACCAAATACATTGTGGTCCTTTTACTTCACGCGAGAACTGAATAGAAATGATATCAGGAGCGTTATGTTAATTTCTACCATAAGGGATGTTCTTCAAGGATGTTAAGTTTATATTTTCGGATTCAAATTATCTATGTCTAGGAGTGTTGCATGTTAATTGTTCAAAGTTATCCGGTGAGGGCGACTCTTTGGCTTAAATGTACGCGGTCGCAGCCTAACTGGGATATCTATGGGATATACATAGTATTTTATTTGTTCAAGCTATCCGGTGAACTATCCATAAGTTATATTCAACAAGAATGGTAATTAGCTTAATGTTTTTGGATTCTTGTTATGCCGAGATGTGTTACATACCTATCAGAATCGTTAATCCCCTACAAATTAATAATCTGTAGGAACAAATTTTCAGAAGTTAGATACAAATAGTTCACCTGAATTTTGGTCATGAGGGTCTTTTTTGGTGATTTTATTCTTTCTAAGTTATAGGGATCCCCTTCTAATCATATTGCATCATTCCATATAAACTGTATCCTGTATATAATTTCTACCTCATAAAGTTAACCTATCATGCACATTTATGCGTAATTTTATATACTTCCATTTACAAAATTACAAATCACTAGAAGGCCTCCGTTTTGTGCCTATTATAATCATATCAATTATACAAGAAACCTGATAGTGTAATGACTTGTGGAAACAGATTTGATGCACAAGATTTTCTGGAAAGAAGCCGAAATGGTCGTATAGTTTTCGCAGGAGACTCCATAGGAAGAAACCAATGGGAATCTCTACTATGCATGCTTTCACAAGGAGTCTCAAATCTTTCAACAATATATGAAGAGCATGGAAACCCCATAACCAAACACAAAGGCTTCCTTTCTATAAGGTTTCAAGACTACAATTTAACTGTCGAGTACTATCGTGTGCCTTTCCTCGTGGTCATTGATCATCCGCCCCAAAATGCATCTAAAGAAGTCCAACGAGCCATTAGAGTTGATAAACTTCATTGGTTCTCACAAAAATGGGCTGGAGCTGATGCTCTTGTCTTTAGCGCTGGTCACTGGTGGAACCAAGATAAAACGCTCAAGATGTTAGTGTTGTTCAACTATGTTTAATTAATTCGTTACCTGTAAATTGTAGCCCAAAATTGGCCTATTTTCGCCTATAATACATTATATTTGCTTTCTATACTGACTATGGTTTTTGGTATTCAGGGGATGGTATTTCCAGGAAGAAGGGACACTGAACATGACAATGGATGTAATGGAGGGATTTCGGAAGTCTCTTCAAACACTAAAGTCATGGGCTTTTAAGAATTGTGATCCTGAAACTGGCCATATTTTCATTCGAAGCTATTCACCCGTACATTATAGGTGAGTGTTAACAAGACACGTTCTGTATTATGTTAACTGAAAAACTGACGATTTGGGTTATAGTGCAACTCTAACGGGCGCAGTCAAATATGAGAAGTAAATAAAAAATGAGGTGAATGTGTTATTGCAACCAATTTTATATACTTATAATTATATGGTTTTTAGTATAATATCAGTTTAAAGAATTGAAGTTAAAGGGATTAATATTTGTAAAATTATTGAAAAATGAACGAATAAGTGTAGACGCCTAGGCGGGTTAACTCAATCCGACCCATTTTAAATAGTGTAGAACCACCTTTTGTTTAAAACAAAACTATTATGACCCATTACCTGAGCCACCAATTTTGCACCTATGGGATTAATAGTTTGTGATATAATAAAAAGTTGTTAAATTCAGGGATGGAGATTGGAACACCGGTGGTCACTGTGATCTATGTAAGGCACCAGAAATAGACTACGTGAAGCCAGAAACTGAGCCTTTGAACAATCAGATCATTTTGAATGTGGTAAAAGAAATGCAAATTGCAAACAGAAAAGCCCATTTCTTGGATATTACGTATCTAACAGCAATGAGGAAAGATGGTCATCCCTCAAGATATCGTGAGCCAGGTACTCCACAGCCGGCTCCACAAGATTGTAGTCATTGGTGCCTGCCTGGTGTCCCCGACACTTGGAACGAACTTCTTTATGCTCAACTTTTGTCAAGTGGATTCAAAACCAGGTGATAAAATGAAAAATGATGGCTTGTATTCGAGCAAGAATTCATTGGCATATGGAGTGTGGTTCGCATTGGTGACTCGAGACTGTACCACGGATGGTTGATATATTTTCTTATATAGAAAGAAGGGATAGGCAAAAAAAGTGACCCACGACCTTCAAAATGTGATCATTAAAATGATGACAATGTATACACGACACTGAATACTTGATGGCACAGTTGTAATTTGTACATGTCATTCTAATCATAAGAACCAACATATTTTTGCTGCTGAACAACACCTACACATCATACTAGATTCGATGCAATTAAGAAATTCTAGCATTATCGTTGTACTGTCACTAACATCACATGAAATGCATTCGATATATGTATTGGACAGCCTTTAAAATAAATTGTTAGGGGGTAAAGGTGGTGGGAAGAGGGATGATGGCTTGTACCTTGTATTTGGGTTGGCAGCTGGACTTTGGTTCTCCTTAATGGCTCGAGCACAAACCAAGGATGGTTCATATTCTCTCTTCTATAAATAAAGCAATGGGTGAAAACTTTTGAACCCCATGCCCTTGAAAACACTTACATTTATAACACCAAACCAAACACTCATGCAACACTGCACACAGTTTCTGATAATATTGTTTTATCTCTTTTGACAGCATGAAAAACCAAAACTTAGTGCTCTTTAAAATCGAAGCTACCAAAATTTCCAATGAATAATTGTATGTGATTATGAAAAATAGACAATTTGAAAAATAGACAAATTTCCAATGAATAATCGAAGCTACCTTGTTGGTGCTTTAATCTCTACAGGTTTACAATTTGACATGTAAACAGAACACAGCCATCTAAGTACACATAAAATACTTATAGTGAAAGTTGGCTAGAGACCGCGTGAACGCAAGACTCGACCACTTGGGCCAATCTTAGAATGGCACCCCTCCAGAGTGCAATATCGGTCACCAACCTAGGCCATGGGCCTTCTTGATCACCCATTATCCCCATCCAGGTAAGTACCTATCAATGTTGCTTCTTTCCCCTTTTATATAACTTGTTCTCCTTTAAGATATTTTCTCAACCGATGTGGCATCTTGTTAAATATTACCTAACCAAAGTGATGCCATTTGTGTTTTAATTTATCTACTGATTCTGCTCATTTATGTGTTGGTTTTACTTGATGTTTCGTATTAATCACTAAATATCACCGGGATTAGATCAACACCGGGACAACTTTAATCAGCATAGTGTTGGTTATTAGGGCCGAGCAAAATCAACCGAGAACCGAACCGAATCGAGCCGAACCGAACCGAACCGATCTTTTTCGGTTCGGTTTTCTGTTTTATATAATTACGGTTTTCGGTTTCGGTTTTTCTCGGTTCGATTCGGTTCGGGTAAAAACCAAGAAAAATACAATAACCTATCTAAATCGGTTTCTCTAGGTTAACTTCGATTCGGTTTCGGTTTTGCAGGTTAATTTTAGTTCGGTTCTCGGTTCTCGTTTTTCTCAAAATCGGTTTTTGGCTCGGGTTGGGTTTGGTCGGTTCGGGTCGGTTTTGACCCCGTTTCTCAGCTCTACTTTATCACTTGTGGAACACTAGTAGGGTGAAGATAATCAATGACCGAATATTATTTAGAATAGTGTAATCACTTTTTCAAAATATATTATTCGACCCTAATGTCTGTATCACGAATATCTCTTTATGATAATACCAAGTATTTGTTCTTAATTTAGACACAAATCTAAAAACCTTTTTTGCTTCTTAGAGCATCTCCAATGATAAACCTTTTGAAAAGGTTTATATAATTTCCGTGTCAGATAGGTTTTAATTTCTTATTTTATAAACATATTATCACTATGTTTAAACGTGATAAAACTTTATAATTTAATGCGTATTAAATGAGTTATATGTATTTAGTTGCAATGAAAATATCCATAAACTTAGACCTATTTTATTCCAATAAACCTCATCTCACTATGACTCAATTTATAAACCTCTTCAAATTTTATAAACCTTTTCATGAATCTTTAATAGTGGATGCCCTAAGTGTCTAGATTTTTTCGTATCTTTTCATGCAAATATTTTTAATCTCTTAATAAGAGTTATGGCATTGAATCTCATATTGCGAGAAATCCAAGAATTTGGAAGCATCACAAGGCCAAGATGGAAATCTTCTAATAATGTTCTTCCATTATAGCAAAGGTGGTTACACAACCATATTATCATCGTCATTAAGTTGTAGTTAAAACTACCTTTGGATAGGTTAAAGCTGTTATAAATTAGTTAGAATTCACTTACAGCATATTTACCCACTGATGAGCTTGCTCCCTAAGTATGCTCACTGAAGAGATGAACCCTCTAACGAGACTACTCCCTACTGATATCATTCAGAGTCCTACTCAATGAAAATTAATGACACTGAACTCATCACCTTGGTGACATCATTGTGAGTTAGAAACTCTCAAAACTCATAAGGTACCTAAATTCCACTATCAACGTAAAGGTGACTCAATAACTTGATGGTGTACACTCTGTACATTCAAACCCATTACCAAGTGTGACTTGAAACCTTTAATTACACTAAATTTCCAACAATGCTCCCCAGTTTAGTACAATTCATTTTGCATGAAAATAAACAATAAAATAAAATCAGCGCATAAATGAAAATATCTTAGAGATTGAATTTTCATTTTAGTACATTACACATTTCAAATATTCGAGAATCATGATATGCCAAGAATTTAACCCTTCAACCCATTTGAATAACTGAATATAACATACACACAAGTTTTCAACCCCTTCTAAGTTATGTGGCATTATACAAGTCACATGCCCATATCCATTCATGAATGTATTGGGATTTATATACTAACTAACTATTATAAACATATAATACACAGTGGATTAAAGTCCTAAAGGCGGATCCATATGATGTATATAGATTAACTAATAGCTACAACATTTACCTCTTGTAGCGTAATCGGATTGAATCAACGGATCAAGAACGGGAACTCCTTCTTTTTATCCTGAAACCCACGAAACCTTAAGAATTACCAAATGAGGTGATCTCTATGAATATCCACACTACACGTCGTAGTGTATTACCCCAATGCTAGTTCCTAGATTTCACGATCTAAGAACGAAGTCTTGTTCTTATTGAAGTCGACTCAAAACCCTAAGAGGGATACTTGGCGGATCGGTTTATGGGAGAGAAAAAGGGAGGGTATTTTTTTTAAGTTATGTGGGATTATGCCTAAACAAATCCTTATATAACTTAAACAAACTTGGTGAACAAGTTATTTCCTTCCTTTTTCCTCCTTATGTCCGGCCACCCCCTCAACTTTATGGACATTTTATATTGTTTTAGGTTAAGTCTATTAATTATGTCAAACACTAATTAAATAGAAGCCTATAGTTAATTAACGCGTCTAACGGATTAATTAATGATCGGTAAGCGATTCGTAAAATATAATTAATATAGTCAATATAATTGCTATAAATATATTGAATACATTATAATTGGTAATACCTCGGTGTATACGTGTGTGACCCATACCAGCCGTATAATTATTTAATATGATATGAACATATCTCTATAGCTCTTGCTTGCGAATGTCATAATCATAAATAATAACACAAGCAAACGTTAGCGTCTAGCAACACGCCAATGGTCCCAGAAATACTTGATTTTGGTTTCGTAAACGTCTAAGTGTAAATGGTTTATCAATAATCATCCTTTTGTTTCAAATACCTTGTTAAACTATTGACATGCATAGATCAAAGTCATTCTAAATGTTTAACTATTTTGTTTCTCGATATAGATATTGAACTAGATTATCAAACTAATAAAGATTCATCTCAATTACATTTTGGTGCGGCCGTACATACATCCGATCAATTCATCGAGGGGCCCAGTAGTATCTAACTCCAGTAACACGTAGAGGAACAAATTATATTTTGACTGCACGTGTCATTCATGTGCTTTACATCGCTTCTGAAAATAGAATTTATAACTACTATATTCAGGATAACGTTGAACTATATCAAGAAATGATATTCCACACATGCAAGACCTACGAGCATCTCAAGTCTGAGGACGAGTAAAATATGACCACTTACGAGATTCACTATTGATGTCGATTCATAAAGTGAATACTTGTAGGTTGGGGTAGTCCAATATTCATAGCTAGTGAATTACATATGAGTTTGGCGGACACATCCTTTAATATTCATCCATGACGAATATTACCAATTGCTCACATTTGTCTTAATTCAACAATACTCTCATATCATTGACTGACAATGGAAAATTAAGAATAAATAATTTTATTTATGGATTTGAACATGCAAATATAGAACACAGTAGTATAAATGAAGACGATTGGTATGTGCTTAAATACACATACCTTTTACCTTTAAAAACGAGCTGAAATAACCAAAAACGGACCTAAAATGCCAAATATACGCTTGTTTTGCTAAATGTATTGTGCAGGAACGGATAACCAAGAAAAGGACGAAAAATGAAGCCAAAACGACAAAACCGGACTCGGAATGGAAAAGCAGGAAAAAGACAAAGTCAAAGTCCAAGCCCAAGCCTGAAAAA
>BQNB010024600.1:5347-60529 GCA_026074375.1 Tanacetum coccineum
ATCTATTTTGGCCTAACGACCTGTCTGGCATGTGTTCCTTGCGAGGGCATACGGGGACATATTGTATTTAGTATTGGGGGTGTGTAGCACTATCACTCCAGGTTGGGCACATGGTTAAGGTTCGGTTCGTGGCTCTAGCATCGTTGTGATTGTTCTATGAACTAAATTTTTTGCTATGCTTGTGTTCAAAATGATTGTTTATAAACTCTATGTCACTTAACATTTTCGTTGACTTTTTAACATGTTTATCTCAGGTATATACTTCCTAGCTTGGATGGGATGGAATGCGGATATCGAAGGACGTGGACTTGGTGAACTTTGCACAAGTTTTCTAAAAGTTATGACTTATTTGGGAATAAGTTTTCTAAAAGTTATTAGGACCTGTCTGGCGTGTGTTCCTTGCGAGGGCATACGGGGACATATTGTATTTAGTATTGGGGGTGTGTAGCACTATCACTCCAGGTTGGGCACATGGTTAAGGTTTGGTTCGTAGCTCTAGCATCGTTGTGATTGTTCTATGAACTAAATGTTTCTCTATGCTTGCGTTCAAAATGATTGTTTATAAACTCTATGGATTCACTCAACGTTTTCGTTGATGTTTTAGCATGTTTATCTCAGGTATATACTAGCTAGCTTGGATGGGATGGAATGCGGATATCGAAGGACGTGGACTTGGTGAACTTTGCACATTTGACAAAATATTTTAAAGGAAAATTGTCATATTATGACTTATTTGGGAATAAGTTTTCTAAAAGTTATTGGGACCTTGTAACTCTGATCTTTTTAATAAAAATTAAATGTTATTTACCGTGACTCGTGAGCTTGTATTATGAAGTAGCGCCCCAATGTTGAGTTCCGCTGTGTTGTAAATTTGGGGGTGTTACAATACAGTTGGAAATACAGGGGCATATCCACCAAGGGTAGTCAGATTTTATAACTACAATAGTGAAGGTCATATTGCTAAGCAGTGTACTGCAAAGAAAAGGGCGAAAGATTCTGAATGGTTTAAGGATAAGATACTACTTGCTCAAGTACAAGAAGCATGAGTTGTATTGAATGATGAGAAACAGGATTTATTAGATGACAATTTAGAAGAAACTGATGACTGTAAGGATCTCTAGTTACAAGCTACAAGAAATTTCAAGGCAGACCACATTGATGCATATGATTCAGACTGTGATAACGAAGCTACAGCAAATGCAATCTTCTTAAAAAATTTGCCTCCTATTGGTTCTTTCAATGATGACACGGTTAAACCTAGTTATAATTCTGACATACTCTCTGAGGTACCTCATAACGACACTTATTATTATTCTGATATGCTTAATTCTAATATACAAGAGCTGGGGTATATTGGAAACAATGTATCCAATAATAAGTCATATGATGAGCTTACAAGTAACAACAATGTTATATTAAAATAAGTTGGGGGGTATAAAAGGTCATATTGATATTATTTTGGATTTAAAATGGTTAGTTACATATAATAAGTAATTAGAAATTAATTAATTAAAATAGAGGTACTAAAAAAAAAAAAAAAAAAATTTTTTGTAATATTTCTGAAAAGTGGAAGGTTTGGTTAGTATTTAATGTATAAAGTATTATTTTGTCATATTTGAATCTATAAGGACTTGTTTTGTAATTATGGAAAATTAAAGATAATGTTTAATTAATTAATAAACCAAAAGGACTAAATATGTAAATTATGTAAAATTAAGGGTTTGACTTGTAAATACAGAAAATGGAAGGTATAATCTGAATAAAAAGTGAAACTTTGATATTTACACTTTTAACCTTGAAAATTGTTTATTTTGCATATTAAACCCTAAAATATGGAAAGCTGTCATATTTAACCCTAAACTTGTAAGGTTGGTATATTAAGTCCCTAAGCTATTCAAAATACTTAATAGAATCTCAAATGATGAATATTACTAATTTTGGAAACTTACTAAAAATGGAAAGTTACTAAAAATGAAAAGTTACTAAAAATGAAAAGTTACTAAAAATGGAATATTACTAAAAATAGAAAGTATAACTTAAATAAATGGTTTGTAATTCGAATTTATCATTTCTTTAGGTTCGGTCAAGAGGGAGTGATTTTGATATTCCTGTGGTGTTTTCTTTGATTATTGCTTTGCTTCGGAATAAGGTACAGATATTCTGACCTTATCGTTAAGGTTTCTCATGACATATTCCTCTCTATCTTTGATTTCTTATGTGATTTGCTACATTTGCTCTGAGCCTTTTATCTTGGTTCTCTTATATGATCTGTTATTATGTTCTATTTGAACCCTGCTATGCTACCTTTGATATTTGAACCTTTGGCATTGAACCTTTGCTATGATCCCTTTGAAATGAACTTTGATATGACTTTGCTTTGAACCCTTCAGTTTGAGAACCAAGCCACTATTTGTTTCCTAGCCATGAAGGTAACATGGCCGTGTCATTGATGCACCTTTGGCATGACTCATGTGTGAGTGAGTGATTTCTCACGCCGTCCCCCATTTGATATTATATGCGCATTATGAAGATTATTATTTGTTTAAGGGGCGTATGGATGCATCCTAGATTTGTTTTGTATTCGATGGATTATGACATTATGATATATGGATAATAGGTGACTGATGTTTGGGTGCATTCCACGTCTTTCACAATTTGGAGCTCATGACTCCATGGTTACTATGGTATGATTTGTTTGGGCTTGGTAATTGGATTTGATTTGACTTCTGATTCATCTTACCTTACACTATGAATTGACTTCTGATTTGTCTTACCTTATATTTGTATTCCTTTGATCATGTCTTGTGATATCTGATTCGTAGTTTTATATACCTAAAATATATATATATAATATTACCTTAAGAGAAATTAAGAAAATTACCAAGTTACCCTTGATAAAATTCACTCTTAAAAATATATATAATATAATATATAATACGTATATTAAATCGGGTAAGAATGATCACCCGGGTCGTTTCCCCAACGACTAGTGAAATTGAAACTACGTTCTAGTTCGGATTCTGATTTGAATGAAGCAAAGATATTTTGGATAAGCTATTACTACTAATTAAGAAGCAACAAATAATGACAATTAAGCAAGTAAACTAATTTTAACCCTTAAAAATGTAAACTAAAATTTCTCTAAATAAAGAAAAATTGCCGAAAATTATTAAAAATAAAAGCCCTAATTTTTATCTTTTTATAAAAGTTTAATTAGACTAATTAAAACCTAACCCTAACTATTAATTAAAACTAAATAAAACTTATTACTAACGAAAATAGGGACTAATGGTGCAAAAGGGAAAAGGATTAACTGAGCTAGAGCACTTAACGGGCGAGGATTAAATAAGAAACAACTAAAATAGAAAAATTACAAGAATGGTCCTTGTTGGGTCTACCCGATAACAAACTAAGGCCGATTTAAGGGAGATTGAAAAGTGCTTTTATCAAAAACTTAAAAGAGCAAGTCTGGAGATTAAATATTAATGAAACAAATTTAATAAAAGAAACTTGTTCTGAAAATCAATAATAAGATCAAAAAGAGCTTTATCTTAGCTGTTTACAGAAAGTGAGGTTTTGGGCTTATTTTCACTTAAACAAACTTTAAAAATACTCAAATAAAGCTCAAATCTAAAAAGGAAAAGTGATCTAGAAAGCTTATGATGTGCTTATTCTAAAAATGAAAAGAAATTAAAGCTTAAACTACTTTTATGTACTGAAAATTGGTCATGAACTCAGCAAAACTCAGGAAATATGCATAAGTAAACCCAAATCCAAATAAGCTAAAAACCTTAATAAGCTAAACTAGACTCTCAAACTTTAAGGGCTTACCAAACTACTGATTATCCATCTAAATAAGCTGTAAAATCTAGACTTAAAAGCTGAATTAACAAATTTAAATCCTAAAGATTCTAAGTACTGTTTTTGGAGTTTTCAGATTTTTTATGACTTTTGACAGCTAAATTTAACTAGGAAAATAAGCTAGAAATTGCAAATTAAGACTTAAAACCTATTAAGCTATATTGAAACTCAAGTCTTACTGAATTTGATAAGCTAAATCCTAAAATTACTGTTTTAAATTAAACTAAGAACTCAGCAGTACTAACTGAGGTTAGTACTGCTAGTGTAAAAGTTCAGCGATACTTTCGAGTGAAAGTACTGCTGATGCAATTTGACTTTTAAGAACAAAATTAAGCTATGAAATAAGCTAGATAATGAAAACTAAAACTAAATTCATAATAAGCTATAACTAAACTTAATACTACTGAATTTGACAAGCTAAAATCTAAGCTAACAGTACTAACTTATGGTTAGTACTGGTAGTGCAAAGGCTCAGCAGTACTAACTGATGTTAGTACTGCTAGTGTAAATCAAGAGTGCACTAAACCAAACACTCCTTTTAGATTATGACAGATTTGAGAAAAACTTTTTAAGAGAAATCTAATGAACAAATACTAAATACCAGATAAAGACTAGCTTAAGACAAACTTAGCAATCATGATTAAACAACTGAATAAGCAATAATCTAAGACTTAAGCTATTTTACTATATTTTTGATTTTTTTAGAGGTTTTTAAGACAATAATATGAAAATCTATGATTTAAACCAAGAGAATTGAAAACAGGTAAACAACTAAGAAGATTGAGCTAGATAAAACTCAAATAAGCACTAATAGCAAAGAGAATAAGTAAATAAGCAGATCTAAACATAGCAAGAAATAATATCATTATTTAAAGCTAGAATTTAAAGGAAAATGAAAGAGAAACTTACAAACTCCTCTAGCTAAACAAGAGGACCAATAAAGGCAGCTACAAGCTCCCTAGCTTATTATATAAGCTAGGGTAAAGTCTTGTGTGTGTCTCGCTACTCTATATCTTTACGCACTCTCTTCTAAGTTAAGATCCCCTTCCAAAAGCTCTAATCCAATAAGATCCATGATAGATTAAACTGATTTAAGGTTTAGGTAAGATTAATACTGAATTCAAATAGCTCTATTTTAGCTTATAGACTGAAAGAGCTTATGAGTAGCTTATGACTATTTAGCTTAACAGTTTTAAGTAAAACAAGAGCTTATAAAGTAAATAAGAGAGCTTAAAAGATATTTAAAAACTTCTGAATTCATTGATAGAAAACTTGATTACAATATCTAAAAAGAAATTACAAAGTTTAAAGTAAAATTAAGCTAAAAATTAATCCTAAAAGCTACGTGTAAATCTAGATATCGTGTGTGTGAGAAGTGAGGCTCTATTTATAGGCTCTGAAAGAAGCTTCTAGGTTGCCTTGCCTTGCTCTCCAAACTTTCAATCTTGGCCGATCATTTCTCCAATCATTTGAGCTTCATTTGTGGCCGTTTGATCAAGCTGTGGACACCTGAAGATTGCCAGGTGTTTCATTCCATTTGTGGACGTTAGTGGCTTCTTTGTGACTTATTTAGTGCAAAAACCCACATTCCATTGTGCTTTCTCCATTGCTACGTGGCATAAGCTTGATAGAGGGATACTTAGAGCATTGATTTGACTAATCTCTCCCTGCCATCTTGTAAACGACCACTTGAATTGACCTAAGCACCCTTTAATTTGAGAAACCCCTTTGATTTGAGTAAAAGGTAACTTTGGGACGACGGGTGAATAGTAACTTTTGGCGCCCTTATTTCGACAGTTAAAACTGTTGGAGTTTGGGATAATAGCACAAGTGGTCCTTCTCTTTCTTTCCTCTCTTTCTAGTTATAAATGACTTCCGGGATTTTGCAAGATTGGCCCTTGTGGCTTCATAAAAGAGGAAATGGCTAGGGATTTAGCTTCGGCTTGTATCTTTGGCTTCTTTTTGAACTCTTCTGATTCTCGTGTCCGTGCTTGCTCGCTTTTGACTGTTTTCTTGTGATTTTTGACTTATCCATACCTGCACACACAAAACACAAATACAAGCATATTTTTGCTATTTTTGGTCTGTTTTGGGTTTAATTGGGTTATTTTAGGTATAAATGGATATGTGTATTTTACACTTATCAAAATTCCCCAAACTAAACGATTGTGTGTCCTCACGCAATATCACATGCCTTATAACCAAATACCTCAAAATTTCCCAAAACTAAACCTTTGAAAAGTAGCAAAGATTTTTGTTTGAGAGAGATAAGAGATCACAAGTTATAAAACACCCGACTTCCCATTTTCAAAGATTTTTCTCTTTTTATGATTTTTCTTGATAATTAACTACCTAACTACAACTTATTTGTGTTGACATAATGTATTGTTTTCATTACCTCATTGGTAACTTTTAGGATCATAGAACAAAAAGCACAATTAAGTGTCTAAAAGATAACTTCATCATTCCCGATTTTTCACTTTTCCCATGCTAAGCTTAAAAATAAGATCACTGCTAATTACGAACTAAGATGCTAAGACTACTTATAATTACAACTTGTGAATTCCTCTTCCCGACATAAATCATATATTTAGGTGTGTGTGTTCAAATTAATTTAAACCATTAAATCCACATATTAGATAGATGAAATCCGACCAAGCTTTACACATGGGCCTTTTGGGCTAATATGTTAATCACTTAGCAAGATCACATCTCAAAGCAAACAAAAACCTTAATTTGCAAGACATCATTGGTTCACTTGTCCCATGAATGACTTTCTTCTCTAGCGATCCCACCGTCATCGGGTAAGTGCTAAGGCTTTTGACACCCCATCCGGAGAATACTAACCGAAACGTATGAACTTCCGATGAAAAAGCTTTGTAGACTTTTGCAAACCTTAGCTCAAAAAGAATACCTTGGTTTTAGAAAATGAAACTTTTACTATTTATTTTCTAACTTTGCAACTTTATTATACTATTTACATTATTAGGCTAGGAATTGGTATCCACTTTTTCTTTGTTGACCACTCGGGCTCGCTCGACAAGAGCTCGCGTACTTATTATGATATCAACCCTAAATATACATTCTCCATCCTTTCTTTCGATGTCACATCGGGAGCGAACCGACAAATGCCCATGTACTTTATTGCGATGGAGTATGCACATTACTTATTATCACTTAAGGATTTATAACTTGCATCCTTTTTATTCACCAACTACATTTTATAGAATTTTTTTTTTTGCAAATAGTAAAAATTTCGTATTTTAGAAAACCAAAGTATAAACTCGAACTAAAATTCTTATTTACAAATGATGTTTGACTCATCATCGATAAAGCTTTTTCTCTGAATATGTTGATTAGACTTTTAAGAGTAAAACTCTAATTTGCAAAAATTAAAAAGAACACGTATAATTAATCCTTTTAAGAGCTTCGGGGAAGAAAAATCACAAGTTATTCTTATAAGCCCTTAAGTTTTCCAAATAAACTTTGTTTAGCATCCTAATTCGTAAACAACACTATCATCTCTTATTCTTCACAAAAGATATTTGCAAATACTTAGCCTATATAAAATCCAACTCGGCATATTTAAAATCTACTTGAGATTAGCACAAGTCTTCATTTACTAACGATTCAAGTCTAGCATGTTTAAAGTCTACATGAGACTAGCATAAACTATCATCATTAATTGTTAAGGAAGAAAGCTAGAACTCTACACGTACGATCGGGTCAAAAATTACTTCTTATTCTTACCAACGGAAAACCTACATTTTTGTCTTAACATTTTTTTTTTAATATTTTATAACAAAATAACAAGACTGAAAAATTTAAAATTTTTGCTATTTTTGTGGGAAAACGGGTACGTGAGAACAAAACAATAAGCAAGCAACATCAAATCGATAGATTCCCTTCCCCAAACTAAAACGAAACATTGTCCTCAATGTTTAAAGTCGGGTCTCTACGAAAATCTAAGCCGTTTATGAAGTATGCAAAGATAAACGTTAATCGATTATGATGAAAGGATATGGATCTCCCCAAACTAATTTCACACAAAGGATGAGAAGCTCGAGTAGAACGGGACAAATCAACCGGACACGAGAGGCTTCAAAGAATTTGTTGGGTCGATCCTACAAAAATCACAACAAACAAACAACAAACATCGAGAAATCGGAAAGAGAACAAGCCTCTCTCAACACAACACATTAGATAAGAAAATAGAGATGATAAGCATGGGGTGAACTCCCACGAAGCGGCTTGTTTTTGATCACCGAGTCGCAAGCTTGACTCGATCCCTGAATTTAGTTGTCCTTAGGGAAAGTCTGGAGGTCCGGGATAACCAATGGTGGTGTATCCCCTCCATAGTAGTGCTTAAGACGGTGGCAATTGACTTTGAAATTAGAACCATCGGCATGAGACAACTTGGCAGTGCCATAAGGATAAACTTCGGTGATTGTGAAAGGTCCGGACCAACGGGACTTGAGCTTTCCGGAGAAAATCTTTAATCGGGAGTTGAAAAGAAGGACTTGATCACCAACATTGAAGATTCGGTTCTTTATCTTGGAATCGTGTAGCTTCTTTGTCTTCTCCTTGTAGATTAACGAATTCTCGTAAGCTTGATCACGAAGCTCGCTAAGTTCATTGAGTTGAAGCTTTCGATGATCGCCTGCGGTCTTTAAATCGAAGTTGGCATGCTTAAGAGCCCAATATGCTTTGTGTTCTAGTTCAACTGGTAAGTGACACGCTTTTCCATAGACTAACTTGTACGGAGTACATCCAATTGGAGTCTTGTAAGCGGTTCTAAAAGCCCATAATGCATCATCTAGTTTGTCGGACCATGAGGCACGGTTTTCTCCTACCGTCCTCTCCAAAATTCTTTTGAGACCTCGATTCGTGACTTCAACTTGACCACTCGTTTGAGGTGGTAGGAGTCGAAAGACGATGGGTGAACTACCATTTTTAGACATTAATTTATCAAATTTGTCGTTACAAAAATGGGTCCCGATCGCCTTATGATTGCTCTCGGTGCTCCCGAATCGGGGAGGAAAGGATTTTAGACTTAACAATACCCTAGCATCTTTGGTAGGAGCGCTTTCGCTTCAACCCACTTGGAAAGTGTCGGACAGTACTCGAATTATATTTGTACCCCTAGATAGACGGAAAATGGACGACGGAAAAGGTCCCATAAAATCAATTCCCCATAAATCGAAAATCTCACAAACTTGGATTGCATTTTGAGGCATCTCATCACGTTGAGAGATTTTGCCTTGTCTTTGACAAGCATCACAAGATTTGATCAATTCGTAGGCATCCTTATAAATGGTAGGCCAATAAAAACCGGCATCAAAAACCTTCTTGGCGGTAAAGTTGGCACCGTAGTGTCCCCCGGTGGGTCCACTGTGACAAGCTTTGAGAATTTCAAGAGCTTCTTTGCCATCTACACACCTTCAGATTATTTGATCCGCACAAGTCTTGAAAAGAAAAGGGTCATCCCAAAAATAATGTTTTACATCTTTAAAGAACTTGTTTTTTTCTTGAGTCGACATTCCTTTTTTAATGAATTTCCCCGCGTGGTAGTTAGCAAAATCGGCGAACCACGGGGTACTTTGGTCTTTGGAAGTTAATACACTTAAAGTCTCTAAAGGAAAAGTCTCGGTAATCTCTTTTGGATCAAAAGTATTTTCGTAAGGGTTTTCAAGACGAGAGAGGTGATCAGCTGCATAGTTTTCAGCTCCTTTGGTATCGATAACTTTAAAATCAAATTCCTGAAGAAGTAAGACCCATCGAAGCAATCTTGCTTTGGCGTCTTTCTTGTTGAAAAGGTATTTCAAAGCGGAGTGGTCCGTGTAAACAACACTCTTGTTCATGATTAGATATGATCGAAACTTCTCGAAAGCATAAACAACTGCAAGCATCTCTTTCTCGGTTGTTGTGTAATTCGTTTCTGCTTCAGTCATTGTCTTGCTAGCGTAATGAATTGGTCGGAAATGCTTCTCAATCCTTTGTCCTAGAACCGCACCTATTGCATAATCACTTGCATCGCATATGATTTCAAAAGGTTGGTCCCAATTTGGAGCAATGAGATTAGAGCTTCGGTCAATTCTTTTTTAATGTTTTGAAAAGGCTAGAATGCAATCTTCCGATAAAAATGAAAGGAGTGTTTTTCTCTAAGAAGATGGGGTCTGGGTCGAGCGATTTTGAAACAGTCTTTGATAAATCTGTTCGATAAAATCCCGCATGCCCGAGAAAACTTCGATTCCTTTGACGGACGTGGATGAGGTAGTTTAGAAATTACATCAAATTTGGCCTTTATCGACTTCAATTCCTTTTCTTGAGATTCTTTGTCCTAAAACAAATGCATCTTTAACCATGAAAATGGCTCTTTTCCCAATTTGTGCTAATTCGGTTCTTTCCAACCCTTTTAAGCATTTTATCTAAATGGCAACGAATGAGGAAAAGAATCTCCTAAACTGAAAGAAAATCGTCCATAAAAACCTCCATCGTTTTTTTATCATATCGTGAAAAATGGCATCAACAGACGTTGGAATGTTCCGGAGTGCGTTACCAACAAGCGAATGGCATACGACGGTACGCAAAAAGTTCCGTATGGGCATGTGAATGTAGTTTTTTCTTGATCTTTAGGATCAATTGGGATTTGTAATACCACTGATAAAACCATCAGATAATAAAATTCGTTGCCGCTAATCGCTAATAACATTTGGTCCATGAATGGTAACGGATAATAATGGTCTTTAAAAGTTGCTTCGTTAACTTTCGATAACGATGCAAACTCTCCATCCCGTGATAAATCTTGTAGGCACCCAGTCATTTCCTTCGTTAGTTGCGCGGTCCATAACCACCTTTTATAGGAACACATCGGACTGGACTAACCCATGGACTATCCGAGATCGGATAAAATCTATTCCCCGCGTCCAAGAAGTTTTTCTACTTCTTTCTTGTGAGTCGTGGATTTTTAGGGATTAACCCTCCTTTGAGGTTGGACTGAAGGTTGGTATCATCTTCTAAAAGGATTTGTGTGAGCAAAATTCTGGATCTCATCCTCGGAGATCACAGAAAGTTTCCAAGCAATTGTGTTTTCGGTTTTTTCAAAACATGAATGAGTAAGGTCTTTTATCTTGGCTCAACATTTTTGATTTATGACTGGGAGCTTGTTATTTTCCTCTGAGGAATGCATACGCGAGATGCGGTAGGTACTCTTTAAGTTCGGACTTCGGGAATTTATCTTTTGGTCTAAGTGAAGACTCTTTTGTTCAAACAACTTTAAGATCTTTTTTAATTTCGGGGTAAGTAATATCCTTGGTCTGGTGAAGGTAAATGGATCACTGTGAGAAGTGCATCGAGAATGAGAATGTCACCCTCGGGATCGTAGTATGTAGCATTGAAAACTGGTGAAACTGGTTCATCATCGATTGCTATAAAAGCATCGGCTTCTTCAAAGAGTAGAAAATCACTTTCATCAAAAGGAGTGAGTGTTGGAGATGAAGTAGAAACAATCGGATCGAAGTACGGAGAAGGATTGTTGTAAGCAACGGAATCGGAAAATCCAAGTACTTCTTGTGAGTACTCTTCACAAGTAGCATCGATTAGATCAACCTTCTTCAATGATTCGAGATTGTTGTATGAAATGGAAGGTGCATCACCACTATTTACAGGGTTAACGATTGAATCATCATTCCTAAGAGTAATCTCTCTTCGTAAACAGATTAAGCTGAGCCCGTCCTAAGAAAGGTCGCCCCAGTAGTATCAATCGGTACTCGAGGATCGGTTATAAAAATCGCAGAAACAACAAAGTCGGCCGGGAAAGTAAAACTTCCTACTTTGATAAAACATTTTCTGCTAACTGTTTGGTTTGGAAATTGTACGGTCGGCTAAATGCTAATACATTTCATTTTGTTTCGGTTAGGCCTGTAGTTGAAGCTTTTCCAAATGGATAAGGCATGAGATTGATACTAGCACTAATTCTCGGCAAGGGCTAAGTAACTATCGATCTCTGTAAAATTCACATGAATGAGAGAATCGATCGGGGTCAACCTGCTTTTCCTGGGAAGCTTTTTTAGGACAAACCGCACTACAATTTTCATTCAAAGGCGTTTTGCGTATTCGCTCAGATCACACTTGTCTTTGTTATTAGCATCTTTTTGAAATATCGAGCAAACTTTGGCATATGACTGAGAGCATCGCGAAACTTAGCTCAAAGTGAAGATTACGGAGTTTTCCATAAACTTTGACGCTAGGTGATTTCATCCTTTTCACGAATTTTTCTTTGTGAGGTCTCGATGGGTAAGGCAAAATTAGGTTTGGCTTTGTTGGCAACGAAAGAAGGTTCTTCACTTGGCTCTTTGGTATGTTCATGGACCAATGGAGGAGTTTGGATGTCTTCGGTGCTCGGTAGCTCCGTATCCTTCGGTGCTCGGTAGATCGGGGTCACCGGCGGTGGAATCGGAGGTCCATCGTAAGAGGCACCACTACGAGTGGTAATTGCCTTGGCTTCATTTCTTGGGTTTGGAATGGTATGATAGTAAAAGAACTTGAACTGCGTGTTGGTTGCTATGATCAACTTTGCATGATAACGAGCATCATTTCTGAAAATCATCTTGACTTCTTTTGAGAATCATTGTAACTCTTTTGAAAATCATTTTGATTTCTTTGAAAAATTATCCTACTTCATTGCAAGTTATTTTCATATTTGCATCATTTGCTTTAGCATAACTTTCAAAATCCGTTTTAGACACTCCTTGAGTTTGTGAAACGGGAGGTAAAGCTTGATTAACCAAAGGTTGATATTTGTTGGAGGTTGGTAATGGTGGTGCTTGGTTTAACGGTCCTTGATTGTTGGAGGTTTTGACGTAAAAATTACCTCTCTATGGTTTTGGTTGATATTAGAATTGGTTCCTTGATAACGTTTTGGTTGTTTTGGGACATTTGGTTGATTGAACCTGGAGGTTTCATTTGACTCCCCCCCCCCCCCCCCTCTTCCCCCTCCCCCCCCCCCCCCCCCCCCCGTGCAAATTAGAAGGTTGGTTTCTTTGAGGAAATTCCAACAGCTGCGGTTCTGTTGAATATTGTTGGTTATTGGTCTTGAAAAAATGGGACAAATCGTTTCCACTTGAGTTAACGGACAATGGTTAAAATTATGATTTTGATCCACAAGTGAACATACTTCCTCAACTGCTTTGACTGGTGCAGGAGTAACAACTAAAGACTTATTTCTGATTTCACATTTTTTGTTCATCTTGATAGTCATCTTATCCTCGAGAGAAGTGGCTATTTGTTGCATATCGAAAGAAATTATTAGAGGGAAGAATTAGATGAGAAGCATCGCACTCACTCTTGAATCATTAGCACGACTTTCTGGTTAGTAACGAACTTTTGACTTGCTTTCAATAATTGCTAAACCTTCTTGAGGCATCTTGTCCAAGAAATTACCACCTGCTGACAAAAAAAATCTACGGATCTTGATCGTTTGAATTCAAAGAATTGTAAAAAGTATCGAGTTGGTGAAGTTCAGAAAAGCCATGGTGAGGACATTGACGAAGGAGTCCTTTAAAACGTTCCCATGCTTCGTTGAAGGTTTCGTTTGGTTCTTGGAAAAAATTGGTGATTTTGTTTCGGAGGTAAGTTGTTTTCGATGGTGGGAAGAATTGGTTTATGAATTTTGAAACAAGGTCGTCCCATGTGAGAATTGATCTAGGAGGTTCCTTGTCTAACCAATCTCGGGCTTCACCGTTAGAGCAAAAGGGATAAGCAAAATCTTAACCGAAGTGGTTCGGAACTTCTGAGGTCTAAAAGTTGATTGTGACTTGTTAAAAATCGAAGGTGATTGTGAGGGTCTTGTCTACCCGTAAACTTATTGCTTTGCACAAGATTGATTAAAGGTTGTTTGAGCTCGAAATTGTTAGCATTGATCGGTGGGACAACTATAGCATCTTCATACCCCTCGATAGGTGCTTGTAACATTTGGCAATCTACGATTGTCAGCCATTGGAACAACGTTTTGTTCAACAATTGGTTCTACCGGAAGATTTTGTTGTTGTCGACGTCTTCGAGATTGCGAACGAGTGCGCATAAAAAGAAAAACTAACAATTAAAAAGCAAAACTTTACTCTAATTTTTTTTTATGAATTTTAACGGTTACACGAAAGAGACTTAAACATATAATCAACCTTACTTCACGGTAAGCTCTTGAAAATTTCTTTCAAGGTGAGTCGTACTTGGTAGAGACACAAAAGGAAGTGTTTAAATCTTTATACGACTTGGGAACAATTGCAAGGTCACGGAAATTGAAAGATAATATCCAATAGAAGATATTATTGGTTTGTGTCGATTACCCAACTTTGTTTATTTTATTTCTTTTTTAAGGGAAAATTTTTTATGTTTTTTTATTTTTCTATTTTTTTTATCTTTTACTTATTACTAAAAAGAAAAAGGAAATAATATTTTATATCTTTTTATATTTTTTCTGATTTTTTTTTATTTTTGAATTTTAAAACAATGAATGAACTTTCGAGGACGGAAAAACGGATCTTCAAACCCAAATCAACAAACAAAATACTTTGAATCGTAAAACATAGTCCCCGGTCAACGGCGCCAAAAAACTGATTCGCAAGTTTTTATACATGTGAGATTATATAAAATATAAACTTAAGAGTAATTTAAGAAAATTACCAAGTTACCTTGATAAAATTTCATCTAAAAACATACTATATAATTACTATAAAATACGTTTTATTAACGGGTAAGTTGTCACACGGGTCGTTATCCCCCAATGACTAGTGAAATTGAAACCCGTTTAGGTTCGGATCCTGATTTGAATGGAACAAAGATATTTTGGATAAGCTATTACTACTAAATAAGAAGCAACAAGTAAAATGAAAATTAAGCAAATGGACTAAAATTTAACCCTAAAATGTAAACTAAAATTTCACTAAATAAAGAAAGAGTGCCGAAAATCATTAAAAATAAAAGCCCTAATTTTTATCTTTTTATAAAAGTTTAATTACTAATTTAAACCTAACACCTAATTATAATTAAAAACTAATAAGCTTAATTAACAACTTAACTAATGGACTAATGGTCAATAGATCTAAGAGACTAACGGAGAAACTAACAGACTAACGGAGGGACAACTTAGTAAACAACTAAATTCAAAAGTTACACTATCTACCCTGAGAATCTACCCCGATCACAAATTAAGTCCAATAAGCATTCGAAATTTTAAAGAGCTTAAAATGAAAAACTCAAAGAAGCAAAGTTGTAAAGGAAGCTAGGGAGAAAAACTCTAACAAAAGCACTATGGTCTGAAACTCAAAGATAAGCTCTCTAAAGAGCTTATTAATAAGCTGTTACAGAAACTAGGGGTTTGGGCTATGTTTTACTAAAACAGCGATTATGAGCTCAAATTAAGCTTAATGTGAAAAAGGAAAAGTGTTCTAAGAAGCTTATGAAATGCTTGTACTATGAATGCAAAGAAATCTAAGCTAGAAGTACTTTTAAACAACTAAAATTTAGCATGAACTAAGCAAACTCAGAAAATAAGCAAGATAGCACTAATTCCCAAATGCGCTTAAAGCTTAATAAAGCTAAATACTAGGACTCTAAAACTTTAAGGGCTTATAAAACTACTTATAATCTATCTAATTAAGCTAGAAAATCTAGACCCATAAGCTAAATTAACAAATTTAAATCCTAAAGTTTCTAAGTACTGTTTTTGGCCTTTTTTAACTTTTTGACAGCAAAAATAAGCTATGACAATAAGCTAGAAAACAAAATTAAAGACTTAAACTATATTAAGCTATATTAAAACTCAAATCCTACAAAGTTTGATAAGCTAAATCCTAAAATTACTGTTCTAAATTAAACTAAGAACACAGCAGTACTAACTGAGGTTAGTACCGCTAGTGTAAAAGTTCAGCAGTACTTTCAAGTGAAAGTACTGCTGATGCAATTTGACTTTTAAGAACAAAATTAAGCTATGAAATAAGCTAGAAAATGAAAACTAAAGCTAAATTCATAATAAGCTATAACTAAACTTAATACTACTGAATTTGACAAGCTAAAATCTAAGCTAACAGTACTAACTTATGGTTAGTACTGGTAGTGTAAAGGTTCAGCAGTACTAACTGATGTTAGTACTGCTAGTGTAAATCAAGAGTGCACTAAACCAAACACCCCTTTTAGATTATGACAGATTTGAGAAAAACTTTTTAAGAGAAATCTAATGAACAAATACTAAATACCAGATAAAAACTAGCTTAAAACAAACTTATCAATCATGATTAAACAACTGAATAAGTAAAATTCTAAGATCTTAACTAATTAAGCTAATATTTTTGGATTTTATGAGTTTTTATGACAGAAATTAGAAAATCTATGATTTAAACTAAGAAAATTGAAAACAGATAAACAACTATGAAGATTTAGCTAGATAAAACTCAAATAAGCACTAATAAGCAAAGGGAATAAGCAAATAAGCAGATCTAAACATAGCAAGCAATAATATCATTATTTAAACAACATTGAATTTAAAGGGAAAATGACAGAGAAACTTACAAAATCTCTAGCTAAACAAGAGGACCAATAAGGAGCTTCAAGCTCCAACTACCTTATTAGATTAAGCTAGGGTAAAGTCATTGGGTATCTCTTCAAGTTAATCTCCCCTTCATAAGTCTAATCCAATAAGATCCATGATAGATTTAAACTGATTTAAGGTTTAGGTAAGATTAATTCTGAATTCAAATAGCTCTATTTCAGCTTATAGACTGAAAGAGCTTATGAGTAGCTTATGACTATTTAGCTTAACAGTTTAAAGTAAAAAGAGCTTATAAAGTAAATAAGAGAGCTTAAGAGAGATTAAAAACTTCTGAATTCATTGATAGAAAACTTGATTACAATATTTAAAAAGAAATTACAAAGTTTAAAGAAAAATTAAGCTAAAAATTAATCCTAAAAGCTACGTCTAAATCTAGATAAAAACTACTCCTCGTATGCGTGAGAGGGAGGCCCTATTTATAGGCTGCCTTGGATCCTTCTAGCCCTCTTGCCCTGCTCTCCAAACTTTCAATCTCAACCAATCATTTCTCCAATCATTTGAGCTTCATTTGTGGCCGTTTGATCAAGCTGTGGACACCTGAGGATTGCCAGCATGGCATTCTTTGATGTGACGTTTGTGCTTCTTTTGTGAGTATTTTAGTACAAAAACCCACATTCCATTGTGCTTCCTCAAAATCCACGTGAGCTTCTTTGATGGGGATTGGCCAATGGGAGGGTTTGGTGATGTAATTCTCTGCCATGTCAGTCCTTGTCAACCGAATTGTCCTTTGTACCCTCTAATTTTAAAAACCCCTTTGTTTTGAGCCAAGGGCACATTTGGGACGATGATGAACAGTGAATGGGATTTACCCGCCTTTTTATAACTGAAATGGGTAAAAACTCGTTTGAACTTTGGGACATAGCAACTTCAGCCCTTGTGTTCTTTCTCCCATTTTTTAGTTATAAATAACTTTGGGGATTTGCAAGATTGGTCCTTGTGGCTTAAGGTTTTGGGCTTTTCTGGCTTCGGCTTTGGATCTTTGGCTTCTTTTTATACTCTTCTGATTCTCGTGTCCGTGCTTGCTCGTTTTTGACTGTTTTCTTGTGATTTTTGACTTATCCATACCTGCACACACAAAACACAAATACAAGCATATTTTTGCTATTTTTGGTCTGTTTTGGGTTTAATTGGGTTATTTTAGGTATAAATGATAAGTCGTATTACTACATTTTCATTTCGACTTGTCAAAAATGTTCTTTAAGGGCAATCATGATGCTGTATAACAAAATTCATGATAAGAAGTGAATTCTCGTGCTAAGATTCAACCCAATAAGACTAGAAACAGTAACAAACCGTAGATCCAACGAGTCATACTCAAAAGCCTGGTAGGAAGATCTTTATAGGACATAGTTTCTTTCTCTCATTAAGTCTTTCTCCCCGGCGCTTGTGCATGAGAAACTCAAACACTCCTAGATCTTTCCTTAGGTAGATACCACGGGTAGGAATTTTTAAACACTGCTGGTCTTAAGGTGGGTTCCACTTGGAAAGACATTCACATCTAGCATAAATCAAAAGGTTGGATTGTGACACTCCAATGGTTCAAATGATTATATCACGAATCCCTTATAATTGCGATCAAATCTCACTAATTGTCGTGCAGGTACTATTAACTTAGTCGAGTATATTTTGCAATCTGAAAGGTAAGATCGAGTTTGTTTGCTAAAAAAAGTGATATATCAGAACCAAGGGTTCCAGGAATTTATGTATGATGAACAAGGACAATGGCTGTTGGTATTACTTCAGATCAACAACGGTGTTCATGATAAATGGTTGAAGGACAAACACTGCAGGCCCGTTCCTCAAAGAAAAAGAAGGTTGTTCGCTTCTAGTGCGCTTTTTCTTTACATGAGAGAACATTCTTGTTTTCAACATATTTACTACGTCAACAAATATATGTTATCACATGCTCGAATATTATTCAAGTGGATCAACATACATTAAATTTTATTTTAGCTCAATTGGTTAATCAAAAATGGCAATCACATATGCATTTTTTGAAGGGGAGAATAGTGAGCAAAATATGGTCAAAAGTTGATTGATTTTTCAAATGGTCAAAATGGCTTCTAAACGCATCGGTTCAGGACCCGCGCTTCATGAGATGACTCCTGCAACAATCAGTTTCAGTATCATGTCAACCATTTACTCCTTCAACACCGCCTGTACCACCTTCATGAACTGAATTGGATATTCTGTTTCAACCAATGTTTGATGAATTACTCACTCCTCCACCCAGTGTTGATTTACAAGCCCCTGAAGTCATTGCTCCAGTTGTTGAAGTAATTGCTCCAGTTCTTGCTGTATCAACCGATTCACCTTCTTCAACAAATGTTGACCAAGATGCACCATCACCAAGTAACTCTCAAACAACACCAGAAACTCAACCTCCCATCATTCCTAACGATGTTGAAGAGGACAATCATGATATTGAAGTTGCACATATAGGTAATGATCTATACTTTGGTGTCCTAATTACAGAAGTTCCTTTTGATCAATCTTCATCATCGGATTTTATTCATATAATTATGCATTCCGGTCATTAAATTCTTGAACACAATAGAAAATGGACTAAGGATCATCCACTTGAAAATATAATCGGTGAACTCAATAGACCGGTTTCCATAAGACTGCAATTACATGAGCAAGCTCTCTTCTGTTACTACGATGATTTCCTCACTGCTGTTGAACCTAAGACGTACAAAGATGTTTTGACTCAATCCTGCTGGATTGAAGCAATGCAAGAAGTGCTCAATGAGTTTGAACGACTTAGAGTATGGGAGCTCATACCCCGACCAGATAAAGTTATGGTTATTACTTTGAAGTGGATTTACAAAGTGAAGCTAGACGAACTGGGGGTATTTTAAAGAACAAAGCTTGGTTAGTGGCTCGTGGTTACCGTCAAGAAGAGGGAATTGATTTTGAAGAGTCTTTTGCTCCGGTTGCAAGATTAGAGGCTATAAGGATTTTTCTCGCGTTTGCCGCTCACATGAACATGGTCGTCTACCAAATGGATGTGAAGACTGCATTTCTGAATGGTAATCTGCGGGAAGAGGTTTATGTTAGCCAGCCGGACGGGTTTGTGGATCCAGATAACCCCAATCACGTGTACAAGCTAAAGAAAGCTCTTTATGGGTTGAAACAAAAGCTCACGAGAGTGGTTTGGAATATGTTTATCTTCAGTTCCTGAATATCCACGACTTACTCACAGGCCTTAGTGGATCCTACTATGTTCATCCATAGGGAAGGCAAGGAATTACTTCTGGTACAAATATATGTCAATGATATTATCTTTGCTGCATCTACACCTGAACTTTGTGACTTATTTGCTAAAATCATGTGTTCAAAATTTAAGATGTCAATGATGGGCAAAATCTTATTTTTCTTAGGACTACAGATTTCTTAAAGTCCCAGAGGCATCTTTATTAACCAGTCAAAATATGCCCTTGAATCTTTAAAGAAATACGGTTTTGACTCTTGTGACCCAGTGGATACTCCCATGGTGGAGAAATAAACTGGATGAGGATAAAGAAGGGAAAGCCGTTGATCTGTCACATTATCGTGGTATGATAGGCACCCTCCTTTATCTCACAGCCAGTAGACCTGACCTACAATTTTCTATATGTATGTGTGCCTGGTATTAGGCTCGGCCTACCGAAAAGCACTTACATGCAGTCAAAAGGATCTCTCGATTTCTAAGAGGAACCGTCAATCGGGGACTATAGTATCCGAAGGATTCTTTGATTGCTCTAACAGCATTTTCAGATGCGTATCATGCTGGTTGTCAAGATACACGACGTAGCACATCTGGTAGTATGCAGTTCTTGGGAGATAGACTTGTTAGTTGATCGTCTAAAAGGCAGAAAGGCGCTGCGATATCCAGTACGGAAGCTAAATATATTGCTTTGTCCGGCTGTTGTGTCAAGGTCATCTGATGAGTCACAGTCTTACAGACTATGGCTTTGGATTCAATAAATTTCCAATGTATGTGATAACAAAAGCGTTATTGGCCCTTATGTCTTCAACAAGTGTTCAACTTTCCAGATCAAAGCATATAGACTTCAAATTTCACTTATTCAAGGAGCTATGTGAGAATGGGGTGATCGAAAATCTTACTTTGTGACAATACGATAAGTATCAGATGGCGGACACTTATAAGCTCTTGGCAGAGATGAATTGAATTCTTATCAACACGTTGGGTATGCGGAGTTTTACGCCGGAAGGACTCTGAAAACTCATTGGCCAGTTGAAGTTATGATAGTGGTGGTAACCTATTCACAATATCTTGTTAATATGTATATTGTTAAAACCATAAAAACAAAAAAGATTTTTCATTTTTCAAAATTTCTTATAAAAACAAATACAAAAATATAAAAATCATCAAACCAATGAAATAATAAAAAATGAGAAAATATAAAAAGAGGTAACAATGGCATGTCTTTGTAAATCATACTATGTATGGTCTTAGAAATGTCATTCAATAATGATACGAGGCTGTAAATGAAGTTCCAGCAGAAGTTCCAAATGTTTTCAAAAACATGCCAAATGGCTTGTTATTATTTCAGATAGCAACCCGGTCTTCATCTTAAAGGCAAGTATTTCAAAAAGAAAACTTGACTTCATAACGGGAATTTATTCTCGGGCATGGTCTACTTTATGATCATGAAAAGGCTTGTGATTACTTTGCATCACAACCCGTGCTTCCTATATAACCATAAGTGTACGTGTCAGTGCGCTTATGTGTCAAAATAAGAGAAATCTTATTTTTATTGGTAAAAAGTTGTCTTCAAAATGAATCAGTGTTTTCAGTAATCACAAAAAGATTTTTAAAAGACAATTCGACCACCCAAACAATGACAACAACTCTTTAAATAGAAAACGGGTCATTATTTGAGAGGGAGAATGTGTCTTCAAATAATTTTTTAAAACGGTCTTTCAAAATAAGTCACGGAATAAAAGGATAAAGTTTTTGATAATGACGGATAACAATTTCAAGGGGAGTTAATTTATATTAACTACAAGCGCTTTAGATGTCATTTGTTTCAAACTTTAGGGACTTATTTGAAATATAAGACTTAGTGAATTAAGGCTTTAAACCACAGACGATTAATATTGCCAACACCTCATAGTTGTAAAAGACTTAGGAATGTTTGGAAATAATTACATAGTTTTAAAGACCTTGAAGTTGATTCTCACGGAATAGATCTAAGATATATTGATTCTTCAAACACGTTCTCGAGTATGTGTGTGTACAAGGTTTTGGTGATTCCGATGTGACGAAACTAGCAAGGGGGAAGGAGTAGATGTATACTTGATAGTGTCCTTGGCCTTCTTTTGAGGTTTGCTTCTTTTGTCTTTTGAGGATAGCTTCTTTTAATTTTAGGCCTTTTTGAATCTTTCGGGTGCACTATTTCAATCTTATGGTGGAAGAGACATCTCGTCATTAGTCAGTATGCATCATTTGAGTCCCATGGGGAAGTGTTGGGAGTATAATTATTTAAATCGTGAGAAGAGTTTTGTCTGATTCAATTAATGTTTTACCCGACCGGTCAATCTCTAAGCTTATTCTTAAAAGAAGTAGATATATTTGATAGGAGAGGTACACATAGGTATGATGATTCCTAAGTTCAGTCAGTATTCTGTAGAAGAAATGAGTACCATCTGGGACTTAGTTACTTAGGTGCTATCATTTCGACTACTTTAGAGGAATAATATTGCTACCATTCGGGACTTAGTTGACTTTGATGTTGCAATTTATATCATTAATATCCTTGAAGAGAGAAATGCCTCATCCTGACTTAATTGGTTTTTGTGTTTGGCGTTGTTGTTTTTGGGTAAAAAAAAATTCTTAAAAGAAGTATTAACTGTGTACTTCGGATATCTGTGGGCTTTATTAGCACAAGGACTGCTTGATGCGGCATTTGCAAGAAAGTTCCTGAATGTACTCAAGAAAGGATTGCTGGTTTTTAGGGGAGCAAGACCAACTTCAACACCGAGCAACACAACCTCACAAGCTCAAGTTACATATGTACTGAATACTGTTCTATCCTCGAAGTTTGATGCAAAGACTTTCATAACTTGGAAAGTAAAGTATGAATCGCAACACTGAAGAGTGCGTGAACAGAGAAAGATCATATTGACAACTCTTGACAGAAAGAAGTTAATGAGGAGCTTAGAAAGTTTATTAGGTGTGAGATCGTTCGAAGGAGACCTACGGCTGCGTCAAAAGAACCATATGATTCTATCATATGATGTTCTCATCATTCAGGTCAAACCTCGTATATTGTGAAATATATAAAGTGTAGACTTAATGGTGATAATAAGGAGGCTCCGAGTACAAAAATTTTCAAGAATTTCTAGTAAATTTAAAATTCAGTTCAAATTATTGTACTCAGCACTTTCTATAAAACCCTCAAACGATGAGGGGAGCAATAATATGTTCCATTCTGCTAGAAATATAATAATTTTGTCCCACTGAACGGTTAATCAATTGATATCCAAAATATTAAGGGATTAACATTTTGGATAAGGGGAGAAAATGTGATTAACCTGGACTAATGTATATTGACAGAAATGATCAAATAAAATGGACTCAATGCTCTCCTCACCTAGCATGTACTACGATTACGATGCACATGTTAAGGGGGAGCTTTTAGTGATGATGAAAAACTCTCAAAGTGTAAATCTTTTGATATTGTATTATCAAACACATTGATTGAAATTTTCACTGTTTTTGGAAGGATCGTGATAAATACCCAAAAACGACCATGACTTTAAATTTATGAAGTTATAAGGCGGATTTTTAAGGCTTATGTATACAGATCCTGTATGAATCCGCCAGAAGCCGGAGGGTATCTACCAGGGAATATCCACTAGTTAGTGTAGAAGTCCTTAGTATGATTAAAAAAGAAGAAAAAGTGAGAATAGGAATAATGCCGACTGAGAAGGAGCTACACTGAACAAACCCAACAAGGTGTTTAGTTATGAAGTCTCGTAATCATTAAAGGGTTGAAGAAGAAAAAGAAATGTAAGGATAAAGGGTGAATAAGAAGAAGCCCTCCATACACATAGGCGGAAACCGGGTCAGATACATAATCTGTTGGAAACCCCAAGTTGTTTTCCGGACATTGAAAGACAGTCCATGGACCCCAGTGAACCCACTCACGCTAGCACAACCCACCCAGCCAATCAAAGTCAGAAAGACTTTGTTTCAAACTCACGATATACACTCATTTCTATAACTTTCTCACTCCGAGTTAGTTTGATATGAAAAGGTGGCACTCAGCTCCAGCCTCATCACTAAAATTAAAAGAGGGCACTATTGAGTCTAGAGCCAAAAGAGTTCATTCCATTAATCTCATTAGGACACTTGCATACTTAAGCTTGTTATCTCCACAATGTGAACATATCAAGTAATATCAATTAGAGTCCTACGCAAGATCCTTGTGTATTTGCCAGAAGCATCCAGTGATACTTAGGTATTCACAATGAAGATGGAAATCCTGCTGAGCCAACATTACTAAGCTCATGGTAGGTAACTTGTGAGATTCTTTATGAATCAAACTTGTGACAACTGGAAAGAAACGATGGTGCGATTCTATAAGAATCAAACTTGTTCCAGGTTATGGATCAACGGTTAAAGAATTTTGAATTGCTTAAAACTCTCGATGTGTCACAAAACCACTTTACAAATTGACACAGTCGATTGATCAAATCAATTTTTCTATTTGAATCGGTGAGATAGTAACTTACTGGTTCACTCTTATCATGCTGTCTGCTTTGAGACATTTCGATAATGAGAACATGCTGAGTTTGATGAATCTAATGCAAATGTGTTAGAAAGATTCTATACTTTAGCTGGAAATCCTATCAAAGAGATTCTTCTTAAATTGAATCTACCTGGTCACAGGTCGATCCTCCCGGATTAAAAGGTTACTCCAACCAAGCACGGACGAATGACAAAGCCATATTCGTCCCCCCGCTTTATTGCTAACTGTTTTAATGCAGGATACTTAAAGATGGAGGTGAAGGTACTTGATTCCAGCTGACTCACAGTATTCATAACCACATGCTCATACCCGACCGACAAACATAAAGACACCATGAAAGCTCAAGTACTTGTTTCAAGACTTCCGCTACTCTGATACCGTACGTCTTTCTTGAAGTGACAAAGTATTAAAGTCAAAGAATTTCAAAGAAGTTTTCGTCACTCTGATACCGAACGTCTTTCTCGAAGTGACGAAGTGTTAAAGTTAAAGAATTTCAAGAAAGATGCAACATTAAAGCTCTTCAAGTCAACAAATCAAGAAAGTTATGAGCATGTCGGTCCAGAAGTCACAAGTTCACAAGATGGCCAAGGTCACTAGATGGCGTAAAAGAGATTATGCTTGGTTGATGATCTCAAGGTGTTCAAGATCACATTCAAGACAAGCCAAGGAACAAGCTCAAGACCTAAAGTCTATAATCGCTACATCAGATCACAAGTTAATGATTAAAGTTAAACGAGCTCAAGACTAAAGATAAAGCATGGTATGCTAGGTTTAAGTTTTTGTAAAATGGAGCGACATCCCTTAGGGGGAGATTGTTAGGAATACAAAATTCCTAAGAAAGTGTCAGTCGCTTCCATAGATAACAGTCGTTAGCTCGTTAGGTAATTTTTGGAAACTTACATAGTTAGTTTGCAAAGGCCCATGGATAAACCTATGCAAGCCCAAGCCCACTTGTCAATTGTAAGTATATTAACACCTCTCCATGCCTTGGAGAGGTGGTTGGTTGCTCATTTTTCACACAATTCAATATATGTTCTCTTTCTCTCTCTAAGTGTTCATCCAACCCTTTCTCTCACTAAAACAACTTGCCTCCTATTTCCATGTATGTTATATGATTATTCTTCATAAACCATAGATCATTCTCAAGCATAGCATCTAATCCGTCCATGAAGCTAAATTGAAAGGAGAATAAACCTGTAGACGAGCTGAACATTGAGCGAACAAGCCCATATTTACCCCAAGTATTCCTAACATAGTTAGCAACAACAGGGTATGCCACCTTCTTCCCCAAGAAAAAACCATAAGCAGTATTAGCAAAGCGTTCACTAATAACACGAATAGAATCCACCGGAACAACCACATTAATCCCGTTACCCCCCGGGTGTAAACAAAGTACGAACATTCACTTTCTTCCCATTTGGTTTACAAGTAATATTAGCATACGAAGACTTACCAGGGGCATTACCAGCCGTAGTAGTAACCGGCGTAGATAATGGTGAAAAAGATTTCGGAACAGTAGTATCGTCCAAAGAGTTTTGCTTTCCCATCTCAATCGTCATGTCAACCACAGATGGTGTTACACCCTCCTGAACGGCAAAAACAACACCAACTGGAGTATCATCATTCATATTATCTTCTGAATCCGTAGACACACCAATACCTGAAGAGGTACTCTTCTTATTCCTATTAAGATCCTTTTCTTTGACACCTCTCCCCACCATACTCCACTCCATTTTTGACTCAAAAAACCACGCTCCTTTCTTCCACAACCAGTAGCCCTACTCGACCAGTAACTTTGCACGACCAATTAATAGAAGCACACAAACCCACATCAAGAATTTCAAAACCCTAGGAAGTAAGGGGAATCGAACACGAAAGTATTAGAGTTTATAACCAAAAACACACATCAAACGCCCAAGATAGCACCGGATCCTAACACAAATGAAACACTAATACAAAGATTAAAGCTTGCCTGTAGTAGGAGAAGATCGAATTTAAGTTAGGGTTTTAAAAGAGAACACGAATCAAAGAAACCCTTAGAAAACCACAGATCCGATCTGCAAACTGAAACCTAATACGATTAGATCTTAGTTGCAGGTAGGAGACGATTAAGAATTAAGGGATGTAAGGGTTTTCTTTTTTCGCCAGAGAGAAGTCGTGTTTTCTTATTATGTTGTATCTTTTGTCAAGTATACCATATCAATATTTGTAACATATAAAATTGAAAAAATGTTATTGATATACATTAAAATGTCAGTTAAAAAAATCTTAATATTAAAAAACTCATGGTTTATGAAAGAATCAAAAAGCTACAACACAAACTAATCATACTTCATACACAATAGATTCAGTCATCCAAGATTCTTCTGGCCTTTGAACCTCGCCCAGTCCCTCGCCAGAAAATTTAATTATACATGAACCCGTCGCCGCAACAACCGGATACCCGTCTATTTTAACTTATGTTTCAAAGATGCTACTTATGTTCCCTTCTTTCGTTTGGACCTTAGTTTATTTGGATATGAAATACTTTGCATTGTTATTGCTTAAAGTTATTTTAATTTAGATTATCATTCATTTGTACACTTATTGTTAAAAAAAATGTTTAACCGAATAACATTTGCTCGCCGCAAAATATAGTCACAGGGTACCCACTGCTATATTACGCATGTAACATACTAGTACATATTGAATGCTTCATTAAAATCTCAAAAGTAGTTATATTCAAATTACTTTTCTTAGAGCATCTTCAATGCAAAGCTTTTTTTAAAACTTTTTACTATTTGGGAAAGTCTTTGGAAGACTTATTAGCATTGCAAAACATAACTTTTTGAAAAGCTTTACACAATGACTTGGTATTTTTCAAGTGGTTTGAGAAAGACTTTTTACAATTAATGCTTTATCATTTTACTTATTTGTAGTGTATTTTTTCCATTCAAAAAGCTTTTGTATACAATTTAGCATTGAAGCAAGTTTGTATTATGACTTTTTGATGGACAATATTTATTGAAAAATTTAATGTAATAAATGAAAAAAAGTCTTTAAAGGCAATAGTATAGCCAAATTAATGTTATTACAATGAATGTGTATAACTGTATATACAATGAATGTAACGCATTTTCTAGTATTTTTTTTCTTAATTTCTTCATTGACGTAAACATTTCAACGACTATTACTAGAATCGGTTAAAAGTATCAGTATCCTAAACCATCAATTACGTTAGTGCGAATGAACACCACCTAAGAGCACTGGGAGTGGTGGTGCCATAGAGAAAAAAGTGAGAAAAATATAGTTTGGCACCAGATTTGGTATGGCACCAGAATTCAGTAGAGTGGTGAACCATAGCCGAGAGGCCTTGACACGAACCATAGAGTAGTGAGCCATAGCCAAAACTCGTGCCATAGGGCTAATTTTTTACAAAAAAAATAAAATACTATGGCGTCGGCTGTTAGCTAACAGCCGAGAGGCCTTGGCACCAACCACAAAGTGATACGCCATTCTTTTTTCTCGCGCCAAGACTTGACGCCAGCCGATGACACCACGATTCCCTCCGCTCTTAGGAAAAATCGTTCGAGTTTTATCTTCTTTTGTCAAAAAAATGAAATATTAAGCCACATATATTATTCTAACAAATACATATAATGACATTATGTTCTAACTTAATGCTGTAATTTACTACTACATAGTAATTTCCAGAAAGAAACCATTGGGAAATTTTCTTTGTCAAAGTAAACGAAGTCAACCAACCCTCATTGTACTCCATCCCACACACTATAAAAATACCATCATACCTACAAACCAACATCAACCCTTAGATCACCATTTCATTACAAACACTAACTCAATCCCAACCCTTCATTTCGATCATGTCAACACCAATGTCAACAGAGTCCAAGATAGCCTTAGCAAAATCCATCGTATCCACCATCGGGTCTGTCGCTGCGGCCGCTATGGTCGTCCGCAGCGTCAGTCGCGATTACTTACCACCTGAAATCCAAGACTATTTTTATTTTGGTCTTCGTAACTTTATTAACAGGCTATCACGACAATTGACTATGGTCATTTACGAATACGATGGTTTTCGTGAAAACGAAATATATAACGCGACCGAGCTTTACCTAGCCTCACGAATATCGACCGATATTCATCGCATGAAGATCACTAAAAACGCGAACGAGAAAAATATTAATGTTTCTATGGAAATAAATGAGGAATTTATTGATGTTTATAACGGAGTTAATTTCAAGTGGTCTTTAGTTTCTAAGAAAACGCCAACTAGAGAATATTACAATCACGACGATATGAGCTCGACTTCACGATCAGATCAGCGTTATTTAGAGCTTATGTTTCATCGTAAACATAAAGATCTCGCGATAAACGAGTACTTGCCGTTTATATTAGATGACTCGAAAACAAGAAAACAAGAAGAAAAAACCGTGAAGCTATTCACGGTCGATAGTAGAGTGGCCTATTCGGGCCATCCGACGGTGTGGACTTCGGTTAATTTAGACCATCCCGCAAAATTTTCAACCTTGGCAATGGATAGTGATGTTAAGGAGAAGGTGATGAAGGATTTGGACAGGTTTGTGGAGAGGAGAGAGTATTATCGAAAAGTCGGGAAGGCGTGGAAGAGAGGTTATTTGTTGTATGGTCCGCCTGGGACTGGGAAATCGAGTTTGATTGCGGCTATGGCTAATTATTTGAATTTTGATATATATGATTTGGAACTGACTGATATTAGGTCTAACTCGGAGTTGAGGAGGTTGTTGGTTGCTACGGGGAATAGGTCGATATTGGTTGTTGAGGATATCGATTGCTCGGTTGAGTTTCATGATCGTGACGATGTAGCTGCGGCTAGAGCAGCTTTAGCTCGAGAAAATCGACGACGAGGTTATCAGGAAGAACAAAAGGTTAGCATATATTTTGAAAACTCGTGATAAAATTTCGCCTAAAAAAATCGATAGACAAAATGATTATATTGTTTTTTTATTAATTTGTCTAGTTTATGAAGAGAAAAAGAAACTAGTATATAAGGTTTAGTACAGTGAACAAGAATGATTGAAAACACTAATTAAGTTCCGTCATTTGTTGTTTAATATGAAAGCTTTAGGTATTTGTAATTTGGATTTATGATAAATATTTTATAGAAAGAAGTTCAGAATTCATTTGTATACTGATTATGACTTTTTGTCACAATGTGCAACAGGTAACTTTGTCGGGGTTTCTAAACTTTATCGATGGGTTATGGTCAAGCTGTGGTGACGAAAGAATCATTATATTCACTACAAACCGAAAGGACAAGCTCGACCCTGCACTACTCCGCCCTGGTCGTATGGATGTTCACATCAATATGTCATATTGTACCCCGTGTGGGTTCCGATTGTTGGCATCAAACTATCTTGGTATCACTGAACACAAACTATTTGAAGAAATTGAGGATTTGATCCGTGAGGTAGAAATTACACCAGCTGAAGTAGCCGAGCAACTACTTAAAGATGACGACCCGGACATTGCTCTCGGCGGGCTTATTGAGTTTTTTGATGTTAAGAGGGTGGAAAATGAACAAGCTAAAGTAAAGGCAAAGGAACTAGAAGAATTGGCTGTAAAAGAGAGTGAAGAGAATCAAGAAAGTGAAAAGAGTGAAACTCAGATCGAGTTAATTTGAATGACTAATAATTTTTGGTATATCTAAACATTAAATATTTCGGGAACCATGCTATCTTATACAAAATATATCTCATCGACTTATATATATTTTGAATTTTTGATGCTAATTAAATTGTAACCTATCGGCTATAGTTTTTGATTAGTGATACATTGGTACCAGTATAGCTAATCAGGACTCGAGTTTAAGTACTGTAAAGGTAAAAGTAGTCATATCGATCTATTGATGTTGTTTATCGAGTATATACAAGTGTGATTGACCGCGCGATGCTGCGGGATGCTAATTTTTTTTTTGCTGGTTTATTTTTTCGGTCTCATGTTTAATACTTTATTTTTTTCTTATATGGGCTTATTTGTTGGATCTCATGTTTAAAGATTTATTTTTTTGGCTATTTAGGTTTTTTTTAAATATAATTTTATGAGATTTGGGTAGATATGTGTTAAGCATGATTGTTCGCGCGTTGATGCGTGACATTAATTGATGCGAGACGTTAAGTTTTTTTTATTTTTTTTTATTTTGTGCGGGTTTATTTTTCCGGTCTCATGTTTAATAGTTTGTTTTTTTATTTGGGTTTATGTGTTAGGTGTCATGTCGTGGGTATTTTTTGATCTGAATAAATCAGTACTTTTGTTTTTTTCTATTTTGTGCCGAGCAAATTTTTTTATATTAATTTGTGCGGGCCGGGTTTATTTTTTTTCGGTCTCATGTTTAATAGTTTGTTTTTTTAAAATGGGATTATGTGTTTGGTCTCATGTCGCGTATATTTTTTGATCTGAATAAATAAGTACTTTTATAATTTTGTTATCTATTTTGTGTCGAACAATTTTTTTTTAAAGTTGCCAAGTTAAAGAAAAAAAAATGTCAAATGGGCCGGTCACTGTAGCAACAACGTCAAAACAACGTAGTTTTAACTCATTCGTAGTATAAACAAGACCCGCGAGTTGCTGCAGGGCGTTAATTTTTCCCGCGTTGTTGTGGAGCATTATTTTTTTTTGTATGTTGTGCGGGTTTATTTTTTCGGTCTCAAGTTTAATATTTTGTTTTTTTTCTTATATGGGCTTATGTGTTGGGCCTCATGTTTAAATGATTGTGTTTTTGGCTATACGGGTTTTTTTTAATTGTATTTTGTGCGGGTTTATTTTTTCGGTGGCATGTTTAATAGTTTTTTTTCTCCTTATATGAGCTTATGTCCCACGCGTTGTTGCGGGACGTTAAAAGTTTTTTTTCCTTTTTTTTGCGGATTTATTTTTTCCGTCTAATGTTTAATAGTTTGTTATTTTTTTATATCGGTTGAGTTGTACGTTTTCGGCCATGTCGATTATTTTAAAGTTATTAAGTATCGAAGATATTTTTGTTGGTTTTTTTTATCTAAATAAATAGGTACTTTTTAATATTTTTCCCCCTTATTTTGTGCCAACCATTTAAAAAAAATATTAATTGGGCCGACCCAAAGTGGGAGCCCAAGTAGCATTGTAGCATGAACAGTGTAAAAAGAAGACAAAATAAGGATTTCGGTGGCATGTTTAATAGTTTTTTTTCCTTATATGAGCTTATGTCCCACGCATTGTTGCGGGGCGTTAAAAGTTTTTTTCCTTTTTTTTGCGGATTTATTTTTTCCGTCTAATGTTTAATAGTTTGTTATTTTTTATATGGGTTGAGTTGTACGTTTTCGGCCATGTCGATTATTTTAAAGTTATTAGGTATCGAAGATATTTTTGTGGGTTTTTTTTATCTAAATAAATCGGTACTTTTTAAATATTTTTCCCCCTTATTTTGTGCCAACCATTTAAAAAAAACATTAATTGGGCTGACCCAAAGTGGAAGCCCAAGTAGCATTATAGCATGAACAATGTAAAAGAAGACAAAATAAGAATTTCATGTTTAGTATATAGTACAATATATAAATATAATATATAATATATAATACTTTGATATGATGATCTCGTGCAACATATAGTTTTCCAAATTTCTCTTTTAACGTGCTAAAGTGTAACACCAAAATAAAACTAAACGAAGTTGGGTTGGGCTTAAAGTTTTGGGAAATCCATTTACACAAAAATGAAATGAGGAGCCCATATTTCCCTTTCATTGTTATCGTTGCACCTACACCCTTTCTTCTAGTGGTGCAAAAAAATCGGTTAAAACTGGTTTTTCTAATAACCGGTTTCGGTTTTACCGAAATCGGTTTTTTTCGGTTATAAATGTTCGGAATCGGTTTTTTTCGGTTATAAATTTTCGGAATCGGTTTTTTACCGGTTCGGTTTTTTTCGGTTATAAATGTTCGGAATCGGTCTTTATACCGGTTCGGTTTTTTTCGGAATTTAAAACTTCGAACATTTATTTAATAAACTTGTTAATTATCAAACATTTAATTAAACAATACACCGGAAACATACTAAACAAATACAATCATAACTTTTTATTTGCACCGGAAACATACTAAAAAAATACAACCATAACTTTTATTTAAACAATACAATTATACAACTAAAAATATATAAATACTAATACATTTCGAGCTTCGGCATGGCCATCACCCGAAAACATATTAGTGTACTCAAGTAGTCAAAAAAGAATTTTTTTTTAAAAACTATTAGTGTTCGGTTATATTAGTGTACTCAAGTAGTGTTTTTTTTAAAACTTTTTTTTAAAAACTATTAGTGTTTTTTTAAAAACATATTAGTGTACTCAAGTACTCAAGTAGTTAAAACCGGGTTTTTTTTTAAAAACTAACGTTTCTAATATGGACCTTCCAACGATGTTTCCTGTTGTACCCTATTACTCCGTCCAAATAATCTTTCAAACACAAAAACATACTTCAGGATTCGGGGGTTAGTCTTGACCTTCTTTCCGATATATTCATACGCTAATAGAAAAGGCCGATTGGAAGCTACCGTCGAAGCTTGGGACATTATAAGTCACGAGCCATAGCGGATAAAATTGAAATTGGATTTCACTTTATTTCCACAAGCCAAAATGTTCAAAGATTGTTAAAAACTTTTCGGCCTTAAAGTTATTAAAAGTTTGTATCCATCTATTGTCCAACTCGCTTGTTGGGGCCGATGTTCGTTGACGCTTTTGTAGTGTTTAAACTAAACTATTATAAGGTTTATATTAATGTTCACTTAGCCATTGGGACGATCCGGCCCGCATTTGATCAACAATTGGGTTTTGTATTTGACCATATTTTGTTGCATAAATTCAAAATAATTTTTTAAAGTTATCGTTAAATATAAAAATTTGGGAGTTTATATAGTTGGGGTCGGGGTTGTTAGCGTCTAACCCAAAGGATAAGTCTAAATTGTTCATTATTCTTGTTATTAAAAGTTCTTACGCTCCAAACATTTAACATGGATTAGTGCGGCGGAAAAAGTAAAAAACCAAGGTGAATTAGCAAAATATTTTACAAATTTTCTTTTTTTATTACTTTAACCATTCTTTTTATTCATTTGACTAGGTGAGGTTTTTAATTCGTCTAATTTTTCTGTCATAGCATAAATTTGATTTAATACTAATGAGCTAGTTGGGTAATAAACACCCGATTGATAGTTGTTGCCACTTTAAAAACTTGTAAAAAAATAGTTAAATCATTTAGTAAAATCCCAATTTGGGTCGCTTATCGAACGGACTTATTTCTATTACATATCCGGTGTATCATTAAAAGCGTTTTAAAGTCTCACGTTGGTCTAAGTATATATTTTCAAACATCATGCAAGTTAGTATTCCACCTGTATTATTAACATAGCAAGGTCCTAGGGGTTCTTTCACCACATTGGTTTCGAAAAAGTCTATAGTTCATTTGTCGTACGTTTACTCGAAAACTATATAATAGTTTACTAATAAACCCTAAAATTTCATCCTTAAAAACTATCACATATTTTTAATGCCGCTTGCTCTACGGATAAAGTATATAACATGAGCAACACAACGGGAATGAAAAAAAAGACCATCTAAAACGGGTTTTATACGTAATTTTAACAATTCCATAGCTCTAGTATTATTGGATGCATTATCTAGTGAAATCGTTTAAAAACTTTATTATCTAAATTATATTCAATTAAAGTGTCATGTAAATTTTTTCTTAATTAGGATCCAGTATTGTGGATAACCAAATAGGTTTAAAAGCAATTGTCCGTTTCATTAATAACAAGATTAGGGATTAAACCAATGAGCCGTTAACGGCTCTAATAGATTTTGTTCGTACCATGTGGTCGGTCCAAGTCATCCGTAGTTATAGAAACACCATATTTATATCACGAAAAACCAATCAATAATATCTTTTTTAGCCGTTTCCCATAATTTAAATGCATCCACTTTCTAAGAGTAGTACGACTTTACATGTTGATACCGCGGGTTTGTAGCCTCCTTTTGATGATCCTCCGTAAGCTTGAACTGTTATCGAAGATGGTTGATGGAAGCGCTTGGTGATGACAAACTTCGTAAAATCAAGCGATCCCGCATCATTATCAAATATAAAAAACTTGAACCATCCGACACCAATAGTACCTTGTGACGTATCATTTTGGTACCGCATTACAACCGTTTTATGAGTCGGAGTGTGCGATATGTGTTAGACGCGGGGTTATAAAATTGACTACATTTCTTGCAACGCGCCTTTTCCACCCCAAGCGATCATAATACACATATCGTAATTAGACCAAATCGCTTTTTTCACGTGTTGGTTTAATTCGCACCCATCTTCATTTGTGTAAAACTTTACGTACATGGCTAGTAGATAATGGAGGGATTAGTGGGAAGCTTGTTGTTGATTGTGAGTTTTCCATTATAAAGGGATTTGAGAAATGTTAGAGTATATATTCACGATTAGAAGAAAAAGAGAGATTAGTGAGTGTTTTTGATGTGTTTTCAACCCCAACCCATTACATGTATTTATAGTACTAAGCCATGCCCTAAAATCATAAAAACAAAAAAAAAACAAAAAAAATGGGTATAAACGGCTAGTAGCCGTTGGTTTTTTTTTAAAAAAAAGACCAAGTTAAAACCGGTTTTTTTTTTTAAATTGAAACGGCTAGTTTGACTTCCATGTTGACCGGTTTTTTTAACCGGTTAAAACCGGGTTTAAAAAAAAAACTATTAACGGTTATAAAAAAAATGTAAAAAAAAACTATTAAAACCGGTAAAAAACCGGTATCGTAAAAAACCCGAAAACCGGTTCGGTTATATTTAACCGGTTCGGTTAAAAAAAAACCGGTTTAAAAAAAACCGGTTTCGGTTTTTTATACCGATTTTTAAAAAAACCGGTTAGGATTTGCACCACTACTTTCTTCATAGCTTGACGAAAATGAAAGTTTAGGTGGTAACTGGGTAAGTCTCCAATCTGAATCTCTTGGTGAGAGAATTTTTTTTTAGCTAAGCTGAGCCCATAAATTTTGTTCAACAATGGGACAATAATGGTTTTACAGTAATTAGAGCAACGGTTATGGTGGCATGCCATTTTTTAATTTGTTTTTATCATTTTAGCATTACCTCTCACTTTTAACACTCACACAACAAAACAACTTTTCATTAGTAACATGTCATTTCCTCTATTTGCGTCTCATCCACACACAATTTTATTTTATTTTCGATTTTTACAAACAAACCAAATTTCATTAATTCAAAAAATATTATAATACGAACCTTTAAAAAAACATATGAAAAAAATTAACTATATTTTTGCATTATTGCTTCCTTTTTGCGGTTTTTGAGGGCGGCTTGTTCTTTTAGCATCCCGTCGGTCTTAATCGTGAGAAATTCCAATTCTTTAAGCTATATCATTGCCAAGTCTTTTGCTTCCTCGTCTCATACGCCGATTTAGTGGCTTCCCGTTTGAGTTTGAATTCAGTATGTAAATTCTTCGATAAATTCGCCGATTTGGTGCTCGACGTCGTTTTTGATTTGTTTTTTTTGTGGGTCGAGGTTTTCCGAGGGACGAGGTCTCGCATCATCGCCGAATAGTTCGGTGAGATTAACCAGATCAACCGGTTTTGCCGAGTCCCATTTGGGGCGTGATTTCAGGACACACCACGCGTGTTCTTGATTAAAATTTTGTGTCTCGGTGGTTGACTCATCACGAAATTGGAGCTTTGCACGATCTAAAAAATCAACCTCGGATTTCCCGCTTTTACCATTACATTCTAAACGTTTGAAAATAACGTTGAACTTTGTGCAATTGTCGTTCAACGTAGCCCACTTACCTGTTATCATATCCTTGGTACGATGAATACCATGGGTTGCTTTGTTGAAATCGTGCTTAACTTGCCACCAAAAGGTTTCATCGGATCGGTCAGATCCAATCTTGCTATTCTTGGAAAAGTCTACCCAACACTTGCCTAACAACTTTTCCTCCCCCGTCTTCCAACGTTGTAAAATCTGTGACGTTGCCACCACGTCGTCGTCCCCGTCGACGTCCAAGTCCTTCGTGGGTGTGGGTGAAGGTGAAGGTGACCATATCCGATGCTTTTAGAGTCAAACTGATGCTCATAAGGTAGATTAATTAGCACCACCACCACAATTCTATTAATGACATGTCACGTCTAAAAGCAGCGGCTTCTTTTTTGTGGTTCTTGTTGGGATTGTGGTGGTGGTTGGTTGGCATTGTTGGCGTTGATAGAATTGTGGTGATGTATTTCTTTGATATTGAAGATTTTGGAATTGAGTGTTGAGATGTTGGTGTTGATGATACGCAAGTTGTTGTTGATACATTTGATCTGGTGTAAATGAAGGAAAATTATATTAGGTGCCAGATAAAGAAATCGAGTTTTGTGACGATGGAGTAGACGGGTTTGAGAAAGACGATCGTTGTGAGGTAGACATAATAAGAAGAGAATTAAAAAACACATCATTTGGGTTGTTAGACATTTTTTTGTTTATAGTTTTTGCGTTAAAAAATTGAAAGTAATGTGTTTTGAAAATAAAAATGTGATATCTATAGTGTAAAGAAAATGGGTTTAATTTTTTTTTAAATAAAAATTAAAACTTTGAAAATATATCCGTTTAAAATCAAACGGCTACTCTTTTTTTTGGCTTCTTCCCTAACTGGCGTACGCCAGTATAGTGGCGCCGAGCCTTTTGAGCTGGATTCCAGTATGATGGTGCAGAAGTGGCGGCACCAAATGTCATGTCACGTCGAAATGGCATTGGGTGAAGGTGACCATATCCGATGCTTTTAGAGTTAAACTGATGCTCATAAGGTAGATTAATTAGCACCACTTGCGATCTTGATCAATAAACATAATTTTCTTAATTAGACGCTCGCGTGATACTTTCCTGTGATTTTATCAGCCCTTGCATAAGTTGCATCACATTATTCATAAATCCATTTGTTGGTTAATTTTAAATGGTCATGCATTTTTCTAATCAAGTATAAATAATCATGAATGCAACAAGTAACACTATTCACTACTATGTTAGAATATGATAACTATCACCTCTTTGGATTAATAATAACTTTATGTTTTACTATCTTATACATCGTGTTGTGTCGAAAAACTGCCCTTCCCTTAAACACGAGGAGTGGCTTGATTGTTCTTCATTAAAAATTTTAAGAGATTACATCGATAATTTAGAATTCTAAACACAATGATTCCTACAAGTAGCATCTTATATGTCGTCCATTATTGAGCCATTCTCACATGTTCCACTACCAAGTATGGTCCTTCCCACTTTGGACCTAGTTTTCCTAAATTTTCCACGTGGCTAGCCTTGTTCTTCCGATAGACGTATTCACCCGCCTTAAAAGATACTAGTCGCACCCTCTTATTGTAGTAGTGCTCTATTTTCATCTTGTATCTCACTTCCCGGATGGCGGCTGCTTCTCTCATTTCTTGTAGTAAGTCGAGGTTTAACCTCATTTCCTCTTCATTGCCCTCTCCCTCTTTAAGCATCATTGTTCGGTGTTTGGGAATGCCAATTTCTGCCGGGATAACCGCCTCGCTATCGAACGTCAAACTGTACGGTGTTTCTCCATTGCTAGTCCTTAGTGATGTTCGGTGAGCCCATAGGACGTTGTGTAGCTCATCCACCCAGCCTTTCCTTTCTCGTCCCAGTCGGGTCTTGATTCCCTCCATGTGGCTTCTGTTTGCTCTTTCTACTAAACCATTGGCCTGAGGGTGTACAACGGCGATGTTTATTTGCATGATATTTAATTTTTTGCACCAGCTCTTGAAAGGATCGTTGACAAAGTTGGTTCCGTTATCCATGACAATTATTCTTGGCAGCCCGAATATATAGACAATATTATCCCACACAAACTTTTTCACTTCATTCCCAGTTGTTTTGGCCAACGATTTTGCTTCTATCCACTTCGTGAAATAGTCTACTGCCACAATTACAAACTTTACCTTCCTTGGGGCCTCTGGAAGTGGGCCTAGGACATCCATTCCTCACTGGAAAAATAGCCAAGGTGCCATGATTGATGTCATTAGAGTTTTGGGGAGTTTATGGACCGGGGCATGGATTTGGCATGAGTCACACTTGCGTATTTCCTCTCTTGCATCACGGTGCATGGTTGGCCAATAATATCCCTACCGGGTGGCCTTTGTGACTACTGATCTAGCCTTTAAGTGCATGCTGCACACACCCATATTAATCTCCCGTATGACGTAGTTGGCTTGTAATGGACCGACGCAACGGAGCATGGGCATTAAGTATAACCTCTTACTCCCTCTTCTACAACATACTAATTTATTTTCATTCGCAAGGCTCATGTCTCGTTCAGATCTTTCGGCCATTTCCCCTCCTCCAAACACCTAACGATGGGGGTTATCCAGTTCTCCCCTTCCTTTTCGACTACTGAGCTTATTTCTTTATTATTTGTTGATGGTGCGTCTAGTGTCTCGACTAAGATTTCTTTGGTAAGGTGACTGAATGCTACTGAGTCCAATTTGCTTAGCACGTCTGCTTTTTGGTTTTGGTTTGGCGGTATATTTCTGATGTTGAACTTTTTGAAGCACCCAATGTACTTTTTGGCTTTGGATTAGTACCAGATCATGTTTTCTTTACAGGCCTCGTAGCTGCCATTGATCTGGCTGGCCACCAGCTTAGAATCCACATTGACAGTTAATGATTGTACTCCCATTTTTTAGCAATTCTCTATTCTACCAGCAGTGCTTCATATTCAGCTTGATTGTTAGTGCTGTCAAAATTGAGCCTCAAAGCATACGTATATTCTGTTTTTGTGGGGATGATAAGGATAAGGCCTGCACCGGAACCTCTAATGTTGGACGTTGCATCCGTGTAGAGTATCCACTCCTCCTTACATTCTCTCTGATGGTCTGATGTGTCATCGTGTAGGTTGATATTTATTATGAAGGTTTACATTTATATTTAGCCGACTATACCTAAAAACAACACTCTAACGGGCAGTGTACCCGATCAATTGTAGCTTTGTTGTTAAGTAGGGTGTCGATCACTAAGAGTGGAAGTTAACTCTTAATTCTATTGGTATTTTATTTATCAAGGTTTAGTACTAATCTAACCTAGTTATTCTAATTAAAACTAAACTAACGCAAGGGGGGGGGTTCAGCCTGAGAGACTGACACGAGTTTAGTTCTAATTATCCTAAGGTGATGACAAATAATGCACACAAATGATTGGGAAGCAGTCAAATCTGAGGAAACCATATTAGCCAATTTAATCTAATAATAATCCTTGATTGTCTATTCGTGCAATGATTGTATTAATTCGTTGGTGGTATATCATTTTAAAGTTAGGCGGATCTTCTCCCTAGACTCAAGGTTTGTCGCTAGTTAATCCTGTCACAATTAACCTAAACCCGCATAAAGCTCACATCGTTGATTATAATCTATTTTAGGAAAACTATATGTGTTCTATTGAATCCTAGCTCATGGAGGCTTTACCACCTTACTGCTTAATGGAAATTCATATACTAGTAGTCCACACCCACTTAACTACCTATGGAAATAGGACGTTATGTGTAATCCTAAGTTACCGACTTAGTCTACCTATCCACTTAACCATAGATCAAAATAGGGCTTTCTATTGGTGATCCTATTATTCTTAAGGACATAGGGAATGCTCTAAGCATCACTTGGTCTATAGTAATATTTGGAATGTGGAATAGATCGACAATCTCAAAAACTTTCTCAATGTGTTCGTTCGCATCTTCATGATTCGAACCGCCAAAGGTGTTAGTACGTAGTTCCTTTAGAAATTGGCCCTTTAGTTCAAAATTATCCTTGTCTTCAATTTTGGGCCTAACAACCCCCGATCCATAGTCAGCTCGGGTCTTGCTCATGTATTGCTTCATAGTTTCTGCCATTGTTTCCGCAACTTGTTCCTCTGAGTATTCTTGGTCAGAAAGTAAACTGAAATCAGGCGATCTCAATTCGTTAAGACTTAGTGTCTTGAAGTGTCTCCTAGATGATCAAAATTCTCGTTTCGGTTCTTTGTAAGGTGTGAATAGTTCGTTTGTTGAACTCCTTGTCATGCACTACATGCAACAAGGGATAAACAATCAGTACGATAGGCTCTTTACAATAGAAACATTTTAGCACATAAATTAAATATGAAAACTTAGGATTCTGATTCTGTTCCAGATGATCGATACACCATATTCAATATAAATGAATACGCCATATTAATCGATTGAAAGAATACGTTGCATTGGACAAAAAGTTGAATACACCGTATCCAATGGAAGTGGATACGCCGTATCGAGTTAACTACGAGAACAATGTATTAGGAAAACAATTAAATTAAACAATTAAATATGAAAGCAAGCGATTAAACTAACAAATATACAAAATATACATAATATACAACAATATACACTAATCTAATTAACACTACTCCTAAGGGTTAAATCTAATCTAATAACCAAAACATAAAATAAAAATCATGATTAAATTTCTCACTCCCCGGCAGCGACGCCAAAAACTTGATGTGTCGTTGTGAGGTGTATATTTTTATGATTCAAGTTTTAAATTTATATTTTGTCGACTTAACCAAAAATAACACTTTAACGGGCAATGTACCCGGTCAATGGTAGATTCGTGGTAAGTAGGGTGTCGAACATTTGAAGCAAGGTTAAATCTCTCAATTTATTTATATCTTGGTTATCTAATCTATGTTAATTCTAATCTAAGTCAAACCTATGCTAATCTTATGTTAGTTCTACTCTAACCTATTGTTAGTTTCTAATTGATTTATAAAAGGTAAAATGGAGGTTTCAACATGATGAGACTGGCACAGTTTGGTCGGGACTTGACTACATTCAATTAAGACACTTTAACCCACGAAAGCTAATTAACAGACGATAAAAGAGCGGTCGAGCCTTATATAAGAAAACTGTATTAACCATTATTAATCCGATTAGAACGTTAGTTTGTTTATTTAGTGCAATGATTTCTTCTCTCGAGGTGGCATATCATTCTTAAGACTTAGGCGGGACTTCTTCCTAAGACCTAGACACATTAATTCTGTCACAATTAAAGCATCCGCATAAAGCATCTTTATTTGCTGATTATAATCTATCTTAGGGATTAAAGCAATGGTGATCTTGTTAAACCCTAGCTCATAGAGACTTTACCCAATTACTACTTAATGGTAATTTATACACTAGTAGTCCACTTGTCCAACTATCCAGTGGAATCGGTACATTATTTGTTGAATTATCTAGGTTCACCTTCTAGTCAACACGTTTAATAAACCATTGGCAATACCCAATTAACTAGTTAAGCCCGAAGCGTATCATAGAGACAGATTTAGAAGGACAATACTTGTGATCCTATGATTCTAGATGTATAAATCACTATATGGAGAGCTATCCCAGACTATAGATTACTTGGTCCGTATCACTAGATCCAGCTGAATGATAGGTCGCATACGAAAGCACGTAAACAAGTATAAATTGATAAACATAAATAAGCATACAACGATAAATCAAGAAATCGAAGATTAAACAATACTCAAAACAATTAATCTTCATAAATAACTGGTATTACCTAATTGTATTAGCCTTCAAACGTCATAATAATACAGAGCAATTATTTAGCCAAAGGTAAACTAACCGATTTCTAACCAAATGATGCTAAAATCTGAAGTTTACTAAAGTATATGGTTTTATATTGTGCCTATGGAATTGATAGCGTTGTAACCTCTTCTGCTCTTTTTCTTCCCCCCCCCCCACCCACCCATATTGGCAATAAAGCTTTGCTTTCATCATTTCTTGGCAGTTTTGCTAAGATTCTCTTAATAATCTATATTCGTTTGAATCAACGATTATTGGAGTTTGCTTGATTATCGATATTCTTTTGAATCAACGATAGTTGGAAGATTGTTTCTGGTATTTGGGTGAATCAACAGATTCAATTTGTTATCTTGTTTTTAGTCTACATCAGGTTGGTATCTCTTCTTGTTTTAATTACGTCAATTCGTGTGTTCCTTTATTTTCACTACATCACTGGTGTTTTACTCGATAGATTCTTCAAGTTGAGTTTATGAGCAAGAATGTGTGTTGTAAATGTGTCTGGATTTCAGCATGACTACAATACACATAGGATTCCAGATGATTGATATTTCACCAACTTCATCGATTTCTTTTCCAGCGAGGTCCTGTGTAAAATATAGGAAAAACATGCAAAATCCTATATCGGGTATCCTATGGTTAATAAATAATAAAATAATAAACTGTACTGGGGACCAATACGCCGTATCCATAAACTGGAATACACTGTATGGAGAAACCTGTAAAAAGTATCAATACGGGCCAGTCTGCTGAATACGCCGTATCATGTGCATGAATACGCAGTATAGACAGAACTGACAATAAAGTTTTTAAATGCAGAAAAATAAAGGACTGATAACGTCCAGACATTCAATACGCCGTATGGTATGGAGCGGATATGCCTTATTGATGTCTGGGAAGACAGACTCGATAAAAATAAATAACAATCCGGGTTGTCTCCCGGGAAGCACTTTTGTTTTTGTGAGAGTCTTTAAGTTAGACCCCCTTCAGCCTCTCGTTACATCATTCTCCAACTCTATGACTTTATCATCCTCATTGTCAATGTTACCTCCGTAATATTTCTTCAATCATTGTCCATTGACCTTAAAGCTAAACCCATCCCTGTCAGTGATTTCTACAGCCCCATATGGATATACTCTTTTAACAATGTTTGGACTGTTTCATTTTGACATAAGTTTTCCAGGGTACATCCTCAGACGAGAATTATAAAGTAGTACCTTGTCGCCAACCTTAAAATCTTTATCACCATGAAGCCTAGAATCATGCCATTTCTTGGTCCGTTCTTTGTAAATTCTTGTATTCTCATAAGCGCCATCTCTCAATTCGGCTAACTCATTAAGCTGCTTAAGATGACCTTTGCTAGCAAGCGTTAAATCCATATTACATTGTTTCAATGCCCAATGTGCCTTATGATCGATCTCCACGGGTAAATGACATGCTTTCCCATAAACTAGTCTGAAAGGTATACACCTTATCGGTGTTTTATAGGCCGTCATAAATGCCTACAATGCATCATTAAGTTTTTCCGACCAATCTTTAGGATTGTACCCCACTGATCTCTCTAGGATACGCTTAATGGCCCTGTTAGTAACTTCAGTTTTTCCATTAGATTGAGGGTGATATGCCGTGGATAATTTGTGAGTCACACCATATCTTTGTAAAGCTTTTTCAAGCTGGGAATTACAAAAATGTGTCCCTCTATCACTAATCAAAGCTTTAGGAACTCTAAACCTAGCAAATAACTGTCTTAAAAACTTAACCAAAATGCGTGCATCATTCGTATGTAATGCTTGATCTTCTACCCATTTAGACACATAATTTACAGCTACTAATATGTATTTATTACCTCTAGATTGGGAAAATGGTCCCATAAAATCTAATCCCCAAACATCAAAGACTTTGCATACCTGAATGTTATTTTAGGGCATTTCGTTCCTTGAAGATATGTTTCCTGATCTTTGACATGCATCACATCATCTTACGTACTCATTAGCATCCTTAAAGACACCATGCCAATAAAATCTGGACTCGTAAACCTTCTTTGCGGTAACATTAGCACTATGATGCCCACTAGTAGGTCCCGAATGACAATGCGCCAGAATTTCGAGGGTTTCATTTCCAACCACACATCTTCTCATTATATTATCCGCGCACATTTTAAATGCATAAGGTTCCTCCCAGAAGTGAGTCTTAACTTGCGAGAAAAACCTCTTTCTTTTTTTGAAGGTCCAATTTGGGGGAACAATCTTTCCAACAATATAATTAACAAAATCCGCACACCATGGCTCATCGTCTTTAAACTTGGATTTTAGCACCATTAGATGCTCGTCGGAGAATTTATCAGCAATTTTCCTCTCAGTTAACACCTTCATATGCGGATTATCAAACTTAAATAAGTGATTTGCGACCAAGTCTTCTGCTCGTTTCTCCAATACTTGATAATGGATAGTGAAACTCCTGGGGTCTTTTTCTTTTAATGGCAGTTTGTTGAGCAAGACAGCTGAGCACCTTTCGTTCATTGTCTTCATACAAGCTTTTTCAAGTCTGGATTCATTCGTCAGTAAACTCTTCAGATATTTAGCGTGTTTTGGTATTTGCACTAGGGCTTCGATAAACAGAATATTAATATCGAGTTGTTTCAGATTCTCTAAAAAAATTCGTTGGAGTGATTCTTCTTTTTCTTTTCACACCCGGTTTGGGAAAGGAATAGATGATTGTTGTGGTTTTACCAATGGTTGAGTAGTCCTTTCACGAATACTTGAATATTTATTTTTCACACCATCATCATGCGGCTTTTCCTGCACATCCTGTTCAAATCTGGGAGGTACGTTCTTGTTCATTCTAGTTTCATTAATTTCTTTATTACTGATGGCTTTAGACGTCATCTTTCCTCCCCTAGTTGTCACTCCTTTGACTTTGTTTTTTGGAATCAAAACATTACTCATAACCTTTGACAATTTATTTACCTCGATCTTCAGCTCACTCAATAAGTTGCTTTGTTCTTTTAACAAAAGCTCGTTGGCGATTCTAAACTCTTTAATAAATATTTTCATCTCCTCATGTTCACGTTTATCTTCATCAATGAATTTATCCAATATTTATTCAATAGCCAACCTCCTTGTATGATAATTGAACGGGTAAGGAGGGAACCCAAAAACGGTACCTGAAAAAAGACATAATTCGAAGTAAAACTATTCTAGAAAACTAAAAGAGAAAGCTAACTAAAACTGCTACTGTACAGACAGTCGATACGTCGAATTCAGTAAACTGGATAACGTCGTATCGGATGTTTATGTCGAATACACCTGTTATCTAAAAAATGGATACGCCGTATTCAATAAATAGCAGCAGATAGTAGAAAAACAAAACTAAATTTATACTAAAAATACCAATAAAAACAAGAAATTAAACAATCGCACTCCCCGGCAGCGGTGCCAAAAACTTGATGCGTCGTCTTGTAGGTTGTTATTTATTATCAAGTTTTGCATTTATATTTAGCCGACTATACTTAAAAACAACACTCTAACGGGCAGTGTACCCGATCAATTGTAGCTTTATTGGTAACTAGGGTGTCGATCACTAAGAGTGGAAGTTAACTTTTAATTCTACTGGTATTTTATTTATCTAGGTTTAGTACTAATCTAACCTAATTATTCTAATTAAATGTAATTAAACCTAAACTAACGCAAAGGGGGATTTTAGCCTGAGAGACTGGCACGAGTTTAGTTCTAATTATCCTAAGGTGATGACAAATAACGCACACAAATGATTAACAAAAGATTGAAAGCAATCAATTCTGAGGAAAAACTTATTAGCCTGTTTAGAAACTAAGTAATATGCCTTGATTGTCCTATTTTGTCAATGATTGTATTAATTCGTTGGTGGTATATCATTCCAAAGTTAGGTGGATCTTCTTCCTAGACTCAAGGTTTGTCGCTAGTTAATCCTGTCACAATTAACCTAAACCCGCATAAAGCTCACACCGTTGATTATAATCTATCTAGGAAACTATATTGGTGGTTATATTGAATCATAACTGAGGCTTTACCAACTTACTGCTTAATGGAAATTCATATACTAGTAGTCCACACCCACTTAACTACCTATGGAAATAGGACGTTATGTGTAATCCTAAGTCACCGGCTTAGTCTACCTATCCACTTAACCATAGATCGAAACAGGGCTTTCTATTGGTGATCCTATTATTCTAGCTATATGAATAAGCGTTATATGTTTCTATCCCGGACTCTTAGCCTACGCCCAAACAACACCGAAGTTGCAGCGCATTAAATATGTAGGACTAGACCCAGTTGAATGATAGGGAAAACACATAATTAAGCACATAAACGGGTATGAAGTGATAAACATAATCAACATACAACGAATAAAGAACAATCGATATAAAGACAAATCAAAACATTATATTATCATAAACACGGCTAATACCTAAAGGTATTAGCCAATAGTCATTGTAACAATACACGAAATCATAGATGAATGATTAAACATAATGCTAACCGAACGTGTATAGTGGAGTGTAGAGATTACAAGAGTTTTCCCATCGATTAAACCACTTTATAGGACCTTCACGGCTTCATAGATCTTCTAAAAATCAGACTTGGTGGTAAAAAGCATACCCCAAATCGTATTTAGGGTTTGGTATTTATAGACTCTGAAAATTGGTCGATACGGCGTATTGAAATTCAATACGGGGTATACGGTTAACTTGGCGTGGGATCCACGAATAAAATATTCCATAATTTTCTTGAGCTGGTTTTAATACGCTATATCTGATTTTTGGATATGACGTAATGACCAATACGGAGTATTGGTTCTTTGAATACGGAGTATTTGTTCTTCGGATACAGAGTATTGACCAATACGAAGTATTGAGGTTTTGGATACAGAGTATTGGCTGAAAACGTGTTTCTCTTGATAGTTGACCAAAGTATCATATGCGGTGCTGATGTGGATACGGCATATTCTTCAAAGTCAGGCAATGGTCTTGAGTTCTTTAAAGTCTTTAGATACGACGAATTCATGTCATAATCAGTTTCTTCATATTTCTTCGATTAAGCTCGAGAATGCGTGCCTTTTAGCTAATCTTCACCAAGTACTCCATAATTAATGCAATTCTCAAATACAAACGATTAAGTACCAATTCATGCAATAATTATATCAAATAAGTTAATAAACACGGGATAAATGATGCTAATAATACGATGTTATTTGATGTCATCATGGTCTATCGTATACGGGGTGACTCGGGGCACCATGGTATCACCACCTATCGGTACATCATTTATTAAATCTGCCAAGACTTGCCCTTTAATAGTGTTGCGAGGCTCATATGTGATGTTGTATGCCCTAATTTAACGAAATATTTTGCTAGTTTCCTGAAAGCTTATGCTTTGCTTAAGATTTGTTTAATTGGCTGATCCGTGATAACCGTGATAAGATGGGCTTCAAAGTACCTCCCCAACCTTCTAGATGCATGTCGCAATGCCAATGCCACCTTCTCCAAAGGGGCATAATTTTGTTCTGTATCGTGTAGAGTTCTGCCTACGTAGTGCACCGACCATTGCTTTCCCTTTCGTACCGCCAGCAATACTGCATTGACTGCCACATTAGATGCCGCTAGGTAGATGAACAAGGTCTCTTTGGGAAGCGGGGTTATGAGGGCCGATAGATCCAGAATCATCTTCTTGAGCTCTTGAAAGGCGTTTTCTGCCTCTTTAGCCCAACGGTAATCGTCCGTGTTTTCCTTGGTGATGTTCTTTAATGTCTCAAAGAAGGGTAAAGATTTGTTAGCCGATCGAGACAGGAAACGATTTAGCGTCGCGAGCTTTCCTGCTAGGCTTTGCATTTCTCCTCAACTTCTTGGCGATTGCATTTCCGCTATATCTTTAGTTTTGGTCGGATTAGCTCGGATGCCCTCTGAGGTGACCATGTACCCTAATAATTTTCCCTCTTCCACCTCAAACGGGCATTTCTTTAAGTTTAGCTTCATATTAATCCTTCTGAGGTTATCAAATGTTTCCGCTACATACGCTAGCATTTCCCTTTCGGATTTGCTTTTCACCACCATGTCATCCACATATGCTTTTAAATTTCATCCGATTTGATATTGGAATGCATCATCAACTAACCGCTGGTATGTGGCTCCTGTGTTCTTGAGGCCGGACGACATTTTTGTATAGCAGTATGTACCTTGGTCTGTGTAGAACGTGGTTTTTTCCTCGTCTTCCTCTGCCATCTGCACTTGATGGTAGCCTTTATACGCATCCAAAAAACATTTGAGGGAAACCCCACCACTGAGTCTATCTTGTGGTCTATCTCCGGGAGCGGGTAGTAGTCCTTTGGGCATGCGGCAGTGATATTCTTGAAATCTATGCACATTCTCCAGCTTCCATCTCCTTTCTTGACCAGGACTGGGTTTGAAATCCAGGTAGGGTATCTTACAGGCCGAACTATCCCCGCTTTTAGCCATTCGGCAACTTCTTTAGTTATTACCTTGCTTTTTTCAGAGGCAAATACCCTTCTTTTCTGGCTGATCAATTTGACCGATGGGTTGGCGTTAAAGGAGTGCTTGATGATTCTTTTTGGTACGTCGGTTATATCTAATGGTTCCCATGCAAAAGTGTATTTGTTTTTCTTGAGCAGATTTTTGAGCTGAGTTGAGCCTTCCGGCAAGAGGTCTTTCCCTATCATGACCAGCTGTTCTGGATAAGTGGGGTTAATAAGCACATCCTCTATTAAGCCTACCTTATTTTGTGGTGCAACCTCTTTGGGTATCTCTATTGCCTGCTTCTTCCCCACCGTCCTACATTCAAATACTATAGGGGTTTGAGATACCAAGGTCGCGATTCCCTATGGAGTTGGGAACTTCATCATCCCGTGAATGGTGGATGGGATGGCTCTGAGTTTCCTTAGGCCCGGGCGGCCCAAAATGATGTTGTATGGAGAAGGCAAACATCGAAGCTCTATTTTCCCTAAAGGTTTGACTTGCTCTCTCGAGAACCCAGATACCATGGTCCGCGTTTCACCCAACCTTGCCTGAATGGATGAGTGCAACATGTTGAAACAATGTTCATACATGATTTTGATGGATACCCCTTCATCTATATGTATCCTTCGGACGAGGTATCCTTCTACCTCAGCTTCCATTACCAATGCTTCTTCCGAGAGGGTCCTTGCCAAAACTGATGGAAATATTATCGGGACATTCATCCACTTTTCGTCTGTCATCATGGTTTGTCTCTTCTTTCCGACCGAATAACAGTGTACCATGTTTATCACCTTGCCTTTTTGTGGACCACTATTCCGCCGCCCCCTTTTCCTCTTTGTCTCACATCCTTCACCAAATGGTTTAGCTTACCAGATTCCAAAGCTATCTCTAACTGCTTCTTTAAATAGAAGCAACCATTCGTACTGTGGCCTTTTTCATTGTGATACTCACAATACTTGTTTAGGTTTTCTTTGCTAGGTACCCCCACTAACGGTAATGGTTGTGGAAAACGTAATTGTTGTTCTGTAGCCATAATTTCTTGGGGAGTACTTACCAACGAGTCCAGAGTTAAGATCACTTTATTTTTTATTGGGCGGCGAAATTCATGGTTAGGACGCTGCGGTGGTACATATGGTGCATGATGCTCTTGCGGTCTGAAAGCGGGTCTATGATCTGGCCTGCGACGGTTGACACCGTAAGGGAGCCGTTGGGGGCGATCATTACGCTGCCTCTATTGCACCTGAGTTTCCCTTTGCTGGAACTCGCCTTTGGGTAGCTCAGTGTTGCGGAACGCTTCTTCTGACCGCACATAATCATCCACCCTTTTAAACATTTCATCTACGGTCTTTGGTATATTATCTGAAAAGCGTTTTGACATTCTTGAAATTGTGTGAACTCATGAAGGATGAGATTTGCATCAATTTCGGTACGTTGGGAATATCATTATATTCACTCACCCACCTTTCCTTAAAAGTTGAGAGGGTTTCGTTTGCCTTCTGGATAATCTTCGAGATTTCTGTTGGGTCTTTGGCGTAAGCCTTAAGCATCCCAAATCTATTCAGAAATTTTTCTTGGAGGTCTCCCAAATTGTCGATGCTACCAGGTGGTAGCTTGTCGAACCACGCCCCTGCGTTGTCGTCTAGAGTCTGCTGGAACATCCTACACCAGACTGGTATATGCCATTATCCTTGATTTCCCATTCCCATGAAGCCGCTCACATGGTCTTCTGGGTCACCCGTCCCATCATACACCTTGGCATTCGTCGGCATCCTGTGACCTAGGGACGAGAACTCAATGATTCTTTTGGTGAAAGGGCATTCCTCTTCTCTGCCATTCCTACTTTCTTGATAGTTATAACCTATTAAGAAGGTAGGTTCAGTCTAGGAGGCTAGTTTGTAAAACTTCTTTGAATGATTTGCTCAAATCGTCATTTGTTGTAGTTTTCCCTTTATCTTTCTTTTTGATGACTCCGGGAACCTCGTCATCCGCATCCTGAATCTCGTCACCAAAATCTATGAGCATTGCTTTGATGAGGTCATGGTTACTTTGATCTTTGAGGAACTCCTTGAGGGCAGATAAATGCCCTTCGATGATGGCTCGAGTTGTGGTATTGTTTTGGTTCGGGGTCGTCTCATTTAGTGGTGTAATCGGTTCAGGACCCGTCACTCTGAGCTCTAAGGCATATTAAATAAGGGTCTTATGAATGGCGCCAATTTGTTGAAGCAAAGATCCACCAGGTAGGGCCAGAATCGTCCTCCCGTGGAGCTTTAGTCTCCAGCAAGCCTGTCGAGAAGACAATACGCGTTAGCCTCTCTCTGGGTGTTATCCCATGACCAAGCTCCGGCGTGAGAGTAAGTACTCGTTGTTAAGATAACCGTTAAGCAGAGTGTAAGTATAGTAAATGCGGGTGTGAGTTGTTAAGATTACATTGAATGTGCTTGTGATATTTATACTACCCTAAACACTGTTCAATGTTTATTGTTCCTGACATTTAGGGAATGGCTACGCTGAGCTACTCTGATCCTTTGTCATGCGGCGTATCCACGTAGGGAATAAGATCCCTTAAATCCCTGGTTGACTTCGTGCGTCCGGTTCTTACCATGAACCAACGGTTATTAAGGATTATCTGGATAATAGGACGTGTTGGTTTTTCCCGAGGTTTTGATATGCTTATCCTCTTTGATGCTGTGTCAGCACCGGGAGGTTTACGTCCGGTTGGTCTTAAGATGGTAGCCCGGCCTATCCATGTAGGGCCGTGCGGCTTAGGCCTAGCGGCCATATACACGAACAACCATTCAGTCTGATCATAATCACACAAGGTTCAATCTGATCATAATCACACAAGGGTGCAAAAATAAATCGATTCACATGAGATTGTAAAATGGTTCTATATATAAAGATAAATATATTTAAAAATACTTCAAAAATGTGGCTCTTTGCAAATTTCTTCATGCAAATAAGAAACACATATTTCCGATGATTTCGAGTCATAAAGTTTTTATGTTAGTTAAATTATGCACATTGGTAAAATTGAAATGAAAATTGGAGATGAACTTGATCGATCCACTAAAAAAAAGGCTATAGTGACGGAAATTTAATGACGACTCATATTTTTCGTCACTATTAACACAATTTTAGTGACGATATAGAATTGTCGTCACTATATCTCGTCACTTGCATATATTTAATGACGAAGTAATAAATTGTCATTATATACATGTTAGTGACGAAAGTATTTGTCACTGAGTCTAGTACTAATGGTCTACGTCTAACTTATTTCTTGTTACGCTCTTTAGTCATGAAATTTTTGTCACTCAACTTTGGATAGGTAATCACGAAAAATGTTTGTCACCAGATTGACAATTGTAATCGAATAATAACTCACATCGTAACTTTTCACCTTCTCAAGTTTAAAAGAATTAAAAAGAAAAGTGGCTAAAATATATTCCACTTTAACTTAGCAAAAAAAGCCAATCACAGTGATTTTAACAACCTGAATCATACTAATTAATCTAGTGATGATTGCCTTTTTGTTACTATTGTAACTGTTAGTGACGATATTTGTTCGTCATAAAGCTTATACAAACTTAATGACGAAACTTTTCGTCACTCACTTCAACACATACATTATTTTTTTCTATCTAACACTTAAAAGTACAAGGACTTAAACTGACAAAATGCCTAAATATTACACAAACACGGATCCCATTATTTTTCTTCATTTCTTCTTCTCTCCCCATTTCATAACAAACACACAAAAATCCTTCTTCTTCATCGACGTCGCACCGTAACCATCACCATCACCATCACCAACACTAGCGTCGCGACGTAGAGATCACCGTCCTCATACCTTCACCATCGCCGTCGTCACCTTCACCATCGCCGTCGTCACACCGTCACCTTCACAATCACGTTCTTTGTCTCCGATCGTTAATAAGCTATCGGAAGTTACTTTTCAGGTAATTATCAACCACATATTCTTTTCAGTTTTTTTTGGTTCAGAGTACTATTGAAGCTGTTTGAAATTTTATAAATGCTTAAGAGTGTTTGATATGCACGCAATGTTACATTGCTATGAGTTAATTAATAGATAATTAGGTTGAGTGTTTTAGTTGCATCAGGCCATGTAGATCGTTAAATACGATTGCATTTTTTAGGTAGAACAAGGGACCTATTATAAGATTTTTTAGTATGGACTTCGGTACCTTCATTATAGTGAATATGAGTGTCTTTAAGTGTTCTACAACTACACTAAGGATGATGTTAGTAGTATCAAAGGAACTACTAGAATCTCAGCATCGTCACAGAGGTTCACAGTTCTCTCATAAACAATTCATCTCTTTATTTTATTTGACCGACGTATGTCTATGAAAATAGTGAAGGGGTGATTGAGATGCCTAAAAAATTCATAAGAGAAGTGATTTATTGAAGCATAGTACTAATTTTATAAGAAAAGTGATTGAGATGCCTTAAGGCGTGACTATACTAAATATACTATATACACATTTTAACATGTTTAAAATTGCACATGTTTCTAAAAAGCAACCTCAAATGGTTTAAAATAATTGTAAGTCAGGCAAAATAGGAAATTAGGCAATTAGGCAATTAGTATCGGTATTCTAAAGTGGACAATCATTTCAGGTTGAGTATAAATAATTCTCGGCTGTCAATCATAGTTAAGATTGTAATACATGAGTTATTGGTAGATATGACTTGGCAGCGTGCTTGAACTAAGTTTGTTCAGGATTTGTATAAGCACCTCATTTTTTTACAGATGCGAGTGACTAGCAGATTGTTTTCTCGCAAAACGATGGTCTTTACATTGTGAGTTTTTTTTCTCTCCAATGCATTTTACAATGTACACACTTCTTTTAGTTTTTTTAAACTAGCAGATGCAAGCTTTACATAGTATTAAGCACTGAACTTTGTGAGGGTAGGGGAGGGCCCTGCCCTCCAACCTTAATTAGTTTACATCAATAATACCTCTTGTTTACCGGCGTTATACTAAATAATGTATCATGCTTTTTTCTTGTGCTAGGTAAGCCTATGGCAGTGTCTTTTCTAGCCTACCACAATGGATCCGATTGTCATATTTCGAAACAACGGCTGATGGTAAGCATTTTTGAACTATTCAGGTACTTTATAGTACTCGGAATTATAAAGCATGAGAAGATGTTTGGGGTTCTTCCTTAGTGCAATGAGAAGGTATATTTGCTTTCACTTTCTTTTGGATCATTTTAATTTAAAGAATACAATTAGAATTAATGTTGTTGATGCAGCTTGCTGAGTTAGAGAAGAATGATGCTTGTGCGGTGATGGATCCTCCAAATACGTGTCAACCAAGTTTTGCTTTGCTTGCATAATCATGAAATATAAGCGACATAACCCTGCATTCTTTAATGTATCAGGTATGCTTCTGTACACCACTGTATCCTATTCTCTTATTCGGTCATTGCCTTTTAAATTGCGAATGATGAGAATGCAGATAACTGGCTCTCAGTTTTAGGTACTATCAACTTCAGGAGACACCCATCTAGGAGGAGATGGCTTTGACACGGTTAGGACTTTTCACGGATACTTAAAGATTTATGAATCCAGGATTCGACATTCGAGCATTCTTGTTAAAATTTTCTTGAGTTATGAACAGAGAATTGTTGATCGGCTAGCTGAGAGTTTTAAGAGAGATATGTTTGAGGTACTATTAACTTCAGGAGACACCCATTATGGGAAGTGGTGTTGTAGTTTACCTTTCGTTACAACAACATCAGATGGCCCATGCAAGGAAGTCTTACTCTCCAAGCTCTCCTGGCTACTAGTCTTACAAGTTAACAATGAGATTGGCCATGCAAGGAAGAAGGGGCATGAATTGATTAAAGAGTTACAGGTCAAGCTCCTTCCATGTTAATATCTAATCCTTCCCTTTAAAACCTCCGTTATGTGATACAAAGTGTTTCACTAGGCCTTTTCTACAGCTATATCAAAATTGCGTTAGTATTGCATGATTGACACTCTCTTCAACAACGTTTACCCGTTGTTTAAAAGTTTGAACTGTACTGGCTGCTGCATTTTCTGGTTTTTAAGTTTTATAATGACGTAAGTCGCTGCATTCAGTTGTGTAACTTGTTTGTGGCGTGTCTCAGATTATTCCAACTCAAATGAAGATCATGAATTACGATGGATCCATTCCTGATTCTCCATCGCTTCTGGCTAACAATGTTGATCCAGTTGTACGAAGGTTTGTTAAAGTCCAATCCGCTGATGAAGCTTGATATGTCAGAAGTTGAGAAATTAAAAGAGCAGTATGCATGCTGTGCTGAGGATGATATTGCTTATGAGAAGACGCTAGAATCATGCCCTGCGGAGAAACATACTTTGCCTGATGGCCAGGTGGGTTCCGTTACCTGTCAATCAATTTCTCGTGATTGCTTGTGTATGTATGGGGGTATATAAGTAATGGACTATTTCAACAACTGATATAATTTTTTTAGAGGTCACTTTCTCACATTGTATTCAAATCTTAAATGGTTATAAGTAATGGACTATTTCAAGAACTGATATAATTTTTTTTGGTTCTCAACTCTTGTGGTAACTCCACCTTGCTGGGACAATTCACATCACTTACAATGCTTCCTGAACTTCCAAATTTAGAGGTAAAGCATTTGGTTTATGCTCTTCATATACCTATGCATCTCTTTGTCATGTACGTTTCTTGCTTTTTTCTGTATTATCTGATCATGAAACAAAAGCTGTTAACAGGTCAATACCACATACTTACTAGTATTATCATGCAATTCT
>BQNB010024601.1:0-22160 GCA_026074375.1 Tanacetum coccineum
AATTAAAGACTGATAACGTCCAGATAGGTTCGATACGGCGTATCCATAGATGTTCGATACGCCATATTGAGTGTCTGGGAAGACAGACTCAATAAAACAATTAAAATTATAATTCAAACAATTAAAAATAACTGGGTTTTCTCCCGGTAAACACTTTTCTTTTAGCTAGTGTGAGTCCCTAATGAATAGATCTCTGCAGCCTATTAAGGTTGATAGCCAAGATGTATAAATACAATTGACTATATAGAAACACTGATTATGAATACTATATGTTGATGCGGAATCTCAACACAAGTACTAAGAAAAACAATGTAAAACTAAATAATAACTTCTATTAATCTGCTTTCAACGATTACAGATTGCTAACTATTTGAGATATGATATTGCTATGAGATTTCTTGAGGTCGTATATCTAACTATGTCAATAGGAATCCTTTTATAGACTAAGGATAAACCCTAACTGACTTACAAATCACATACATATCTTTTCCTAAAATATCTCACACATATCTCATAAACGGTACTAACTATTTTCTACTAACAGTACTAACTATTTGATCAGTACTTACATTTTGTACTGTCGGTACTAACTATAACTATCAGTACTAACTATTTGTACTGTCGGTACTAAGTTAGGAAAACATAAATCCTAACAATCCTCCCTTAAACATGAATGTTGAACTTGTTTAACTTCATGTTTCTTCAACTTCTTTAATGCATAGAGGATGTATCCAAACACTCATATCATTTCTTGATCTTTTAAACTCTATCCTTCTTCAGCAGCAACTTTGTCTTCTCAGCAACACAGCAACATCTTTTCAGCAACAATCCAACTAAGTTGGCTTTATAGTTTTTGGCAAACTACCAGCCATTAACGGATTTGATGTTCCTTTACCAGTAGCCGTTTGCTCTAGGATAGTTAACTCTTTATTTTAAAAACATGGTGAGTTAATTACCATACAGTTTTTGGTAAACTGTCAACCATCAACGGAATTGATTTGTCTTTACCAAATACCGTTTGCTTTTGGACTAGCCAATGCTTCATTGTAATAACATGGTGCATTGATAAACCATATAGTTTTTAGCAAACTATCAGCTATCAACAGATTTGATTAGTCTTTACCATGAACTGTTTGATCATGGACTAGCCAACTCTTCACCACAGAAGCAAGGTGAGTTGATAACCCTACAATTTTTGGTAAATTGTCAACCATAAACGGATTTGAGAAGTCTTTACCACAAGCCGTTTGCTTATGGACTAGCCAGTTCTTATGCCTGTTAAGCATGGTGAACTGATGACCATTTGTTGTGTGGTGGTTAGCCAACACTCAAACCCTTCTCAATCCCATCAATCTTACTCTTCAGATTCTAACTCTGCAAGTATCTTCTTGACAAATTTAATCAACTCCAATGCCATAGTATTCTCTTCTTCAGACTCTAACTTCAATTTCAGCATCTGCATCAGTACTTCCTTTCTCAAAGGATACTTCTTTTCTACCAGCATATGGATGACTAAACCTGTGTCAGTCACTAAAGTATGTATTCCTGAAGAACTATGCAACTTCCAACTTACTATAATCCAATCTGGCTGTGAACTCCAAAATTCATCTTTATCATCTGGGTTGAACAAAACCATTAAGTCTCCCCAAAGAACTCTGTCAAAACCTTCAGGCATCTCATCTTGGTATTTTTCCATTACCAGTTGATACACAGCATTCAGATCTTCTCTATCAAATATGGACAATACTGTCATCAAAGTACTAAAGTATCTCTTCTGTCCATTACTCCTAATCACCACATTTAGATTAATCTCCTCAAGGTGTTCAGCTTGATCAGTTTGTGGTTTAGTTCCAAGACACTCTGTCTTCCATTCTTTGATAGGATATTTTCTGTCAAGTATCTCATAGTCCACTTCTTTTTCTTCATCTTGAGCTATAGTTAAATACAATCTCAGCTCATCATTCTCTTTATCACTATCATCTTCAGAAGTGTATTGAATATACCTTCTTTTCCTTGACTTCATCTTTTTCCTAGTACCAAGTTTTCTTTTTCTAGTACTCTCTTCATCTTTATCTTCCTCCTGAACTTCTTCTTTGCTTTCTTCCTTGATCATTTGTATTTTAGATCAATCTTTGGAAGAGGCTTTAATGTGAGAAGTGATCTTGTAGAAGTAGGCCTAGGTCTATCAGTTTCTTCAATTTCATACAGAGCTTGTATTTCCTCAAACTTCTTGGTTTTCAAATCAGAATGCTTGAAGTTTCCTACATGCTTCAAGTAGGTCATCATTTAATTTCTTAGTTGATTCTTTGTAGGTGGTCTGTTCTTTATAGCTTCTGATCTTTGTTGAGCAAGAATTTTCATTGAGCAACAATTGTGTCAATGAAGTAATTTTTTTGCTCTTCTTCTAATTGAAAATTGCTCTCTTTCTTCTTCTGAAGCTCTCCACCAAGAAGTCTATCATCCTCAATCTTGCCTTTATTCCATCAATAATTTCTTATGAAGCTTCATTGGTAGCTTTTCCTTCAGCTAATCCTGTTTCTTTCTTCTTCACCATTCCCACGTCTTCTTGTATTTACTAGCCATTTCTTCCATCACTTGTTCCAAGCATGTTTAAAAACTTTTTCTCAGCTTCAGGAATACCATCAGATTCACTTTCAGATTCATCCTCCTCTTCAATTTTCTTCTTTCCTTTGTCTTTTGGATCAATTTTTTTTTGGAAGAGGATTTTAATGTCCAGAAGTGATCATGTTGAAGTAGGCCTAGGTCTGTCAGTTTCTTCAATATCCTTCAACTCTACACCTTTCTCCTTCTTTCTTGAAACTGCTTTGGCTTGACTCATGTTGAGAAGAACCTTAGCTATTGTTTCATTATCTCCAAATATTGTAGAAGTAGATGGTGGTTGAGTAGAACTTCCTTCTTCAGTATGATCATCAATATCTTTCCTTTGCTCATCAGTACCTTCAATTTGCTCATCGGTACCTTCAATTTGCCTGTCCGTACCAACTTTGGATCCATCAGTACTAACTATTGGTCTGTCAGTACTAACTTTCTCCTTGTCAGTACTAAGTACATCTTCAGTACTAAGTACATCTTCAGCAATCTCCTTATCTTCACCCACTATATCTGTTGTCCTCCCCACATCTTGAGCATTCTCAGTTTCCATATAATCAAGTGTATCTTCAGGAATCTCATCAAATAGAGGATCTCTTTGGACTGAAGGTTTCACTTTAGGCAACTCCTCCCCTGTTTTGGCTACAACTCTTTGTGCACCATTGTTTCTTTGGAGGATCTCTTCTTAGGCCAATCTTTGCTTCAAGAGACACTTTGCCCAATCAGCCTCTGTGGTGTTTGATTACAGGTTTAGCTTGCTTCTTGAGCTTTTTGATCTGAGCCTTCAAGTATTGTATCTCTTTCACTTGATTTGAAACCTGTGCACATAAAGAGAGACAAAGATCATAGATACTTTGGAGTGTCATTTCACCCTCACTCCCTGAAAGGGATTTATCACTGGATGAATGACCTCCAAGATTCCCACCAGAACTTTCTGGAATAGAATCAGGAATGATAGTGGAAGGTGAAGGTCTAGGGGATGGGCCAGGCTATGGCTCAAAAGGTACTTCACTAGTGTGAGCAGGAGACGAGTCTGTCTGTGGCATAAGAGGTACTTCACTAGTGTGAGCAGGAGAGGGTATAGGTTGTGCTTTTAGATGAGTCTTATCTGAAAAGGATCACCCTTTCATCCTCAGTTGGTTGTACCAACATAGAAGCAAATAAAGGGGTGACTTTCCCTGAGCAAATGTTACCTTTTTTAACCATGAAAGAAAGACTTTACTAGTTAAAGCATTTACAAGAAAATGATTTAAAGGTACAGGTACATTAGCTAGTTGTTTACCTAAAAAGATGTAAATAAAACGTGGGTACATGACAAACTTCTTCTTTGCATCTAAATGTCTAAGCATACCATTAAAAATTAATTTAGAAAAATTATACTTCTGAGTAGATGTTAAGCAAATGACAGCAGTGGCAATATTGTAAGAATTTGATCCCAAGAGGTGTCTTTTTGAACTAATCCAATTAATTCATTATATGAAATAAAAAACCTCCATTGTGGTGAAAATTAAAGCTTGTTTAATGTTAACACTTGTTAAAATCCCCTCATACACCATAAGCTGTATAACATTAAATATATCCCTGATTAGGTAGTGAGTTATCCCCATAGCATCATCAAAAAGAAGTCACTTCTTATTGATGCTTCAGAGATAGACACAGGTTTGCCATCTACTTTGGCAGTAAATGTGCCTAACATTGTTTATAATTTTGGACTTAAGCAACGTCCAAAACTGTTCAAAATCAAATTCGTAGAAACAACTGGACTACATGAAGCATGATGAATGGACTGCGCTAAGAAAATCATGATCTCATGAAACTCTGCATTCCCTTAGTCTTCTCTGAGATACGCGACCATATTGTCTTAGGACATGAATCAAGAACAGCCATTGTAGTCGAAAGAGTGATCGTCGGTACGAGAGATATTAGGGCTTGTTTATAGGAAAGTATTTGAGAGAGATTGCGTAAGGAACTGTGCAATTGAGATGGGTTTATATAGGTTTAGGAGACCTAATTTCAAGGAAACTGTTTCAATTTACACTTTGTACCCTTGGCGGTATTTTTCTTCAACGTCTCTATAGCGGTACAAACTTTGCCCAGCGGTACTAACTTTGCACTGTCGGTACTAACTGTGTCCAACCAAAGAATGAACAATGTAGGTAACAGGAGTGCTTCAGTACCATCAATAACTCTTCTCAATGACTCTCTATAATTCCTATCAAACCTCTGGAAATGCATCAACTATTTTTCACATGTTTTCTGCATACTTAATACTGCATACAAACTATACAACACATCATATTGCCTATCCTTTAAGAACCAATGCAGCTTATGGATTTATCATCCCAATAGAAACAACCAAGAACTGGAACCTGCTAACATCAAATGCCTTGGTTAGTAGATCAACTACATTGTCATCAGTGTGGATTTTAAGCACCTGAATAAGTTTCTTCTCATAAGCATCTCTTATGAAGTGGTGCCTAATAGCAATATGCTTTGTTTTGGAATGATATACTGGATTCTTTACAATGCAAATGGTGCTTTCATTATCAATGTAGATCTTTGTGTTCATGAAGTTGAACCCATAGTCTAACATTTGATTTTGAATCCACAAAACTTGCCCACAACAGCTTGCAACAGCAACATATTCTGCCTCTGTAGTAGAAGTAGCCACTATGGTCTGCTTTTTGCATTGCCAAGAAATGAGTCTCCTGCCAAGAAATTGACAACCTCCTGTACTAGTTTCATCCTTAGCTCTTAAGAAAAACACCCAACCTAAAAATCCTGCTAAAATCATCAGTGAAAACTATCAATAGGTCTTATGGTTTAAGCTCCTTACAGATGTAGGTCCAAACAAATCCATATGAAGAAGTTGTATGGAATGGCTAATAGAGCTTACTGATTTGGCCTTACAGGAGGCCTTGTGTTGCTTTCCTTTCTGACAAGCAACACAAGTGTGGTCATTTTGATAAAATCTTTGAAGTAAACCTCTACAATGTTTCCCTTTACAAAGTTTTGTTTAAGTTTTGAAATTGACATACCCAACCTCTATGCCATTTGTTAGATCATCAGTGGTGGCCTTGCAATAAAAAAGCCAATCCTCCTGAAGAACCATGATTTCTCTAAATTGAAACTGTACATATTATTTTGTCTGGGGATTTTAAGTAATACTTGATTTTTTCATTAGTTAACTTAAATCCCAGAGACAAAACAAACTTCCGAGTCAGTAAACAGAACCTTGTTCTTTTTGTCACACATTTGTGACACAGAAAAGAGATTGAAATGCTGAAGTTCTTTCACAAAGCACACATCCTCAAAATCTAACTTACCAGTTTTTATTTTACCTTTACCAGTGATGTAACCTTTACTACCTCCAAAAGCAACAGGGCCACCATTAAAGTCTTGAAATTCAGCAAGGTAGGCCTTGTTTCCAGTCATGTGCCTGGAACAACCACTATCAACAATTCCTTTATTCTTTAAAGCTCTATGTGGATAGTCCTGCACATTAAATGAAAGAGATTAGATTCTCTTAGGGACCCAAGCCTGTTTGGGCTTAAGTCTGCCTAGTTGGATCTTATGAAGTGTAACAATTTCTAAGATTATCCACCATTGTAGTTTAAAGACATTTTTGCCAATTGTATCTTTGTGGTCTCCAATTACAACCTGCTGAGGGCTTAACAACAGTTTCCCTTTTTCCCTCAACAGTACTAACTACTTTTACCTTAGCAGTATTAACCTTTTGTTTTGAAAAATTTGTGCTAAGTACTGTTGTCTTTTTGAAAGGCCTTGAAGATGGTGAATGAGTTTTGTGAAAAACATTTGTTGGTCTTACTCTATTCACATTGGGCTTAACAGTATTAATTTTCATAGCAGTACTTGTAACACCCCCAAAAATGAATCGCAGCGGAAAGTATGTCAGGGGGCGTTACTTCATAATACAATAGCACAAGATACAAGAGAACGACCTCTAAATGTGTCGTTTGTAAAACAATCTCGTTGATTTTCTGAAATCAAAATAATAGTGGTCCCATAATTGCATCACCATGAAAAACTCGAATGTAAAGACTCCAATGCACATCAAATAATCCAAGCATCTAATTCACCTGAGAAAAACATGCTTGAAAGTGTCAACATTAAAGTTGGTGAGTTCATAGATTAGTTTAAATATGAATGTAAGTTTCAACCAAATATATATATCCACATGGTGTCATCACAGTACCATGTAAAATATTTATAACTATATGCACGACACCATTTTATGTTCCAAAAGTACGCCAATCTTATCCCAAAGATTTTTTTATAAATAATGCATGACAAATTTAAATGACCACGCAACATGTTCCAAGTATGTATGGTCCGGGGGGGCCCTGTATTCCCCAACATTATCCCGACATGTTATAGACATTCGATCCCATGATAGCTAGTCACCCGAACGGGGGTTGTCAATCCCGAATAATATCTATTTTTATATCCAATCGCCAGTGGACACACTCTATAATGTTCGTTACCTATGTGATAAGCTTAATCTCCCGAACCGGGATCCACACCCGAAAATAGATCTATTTCATAACGATTCGCGCTCACACCTCCAAGTGAATTACAGTTACATGACGCTGAGGAGAATGAATAAAATGAGATCAATCATAACATAATACATCAGCATTTCATAACATAATGTCGAATCATACATGATTTGCTTGGATACAAAATGAACACTAATGATCTTAGTACTAAAAATGAAAAATGCGGTCCTAGAGTCTATTAGCTGGGAGTTACCCATAAAACTTAATAGACTATACAAGATATCTAGAAATGAAAAGTACAATTAGCAGCTACTATTGGCGTCCTCCACCGTTTCAATCCAAGCTCTAGCCTCTAGCACCTGGGTACGCATCATCTGTCTGACTGCACGATCCTCAGCGCTCTGGCGCTGCTACTCCATACGACTCATGTGAGTCTCTAGTGTCTCAAGTCGTACCAATAACGCCCTATTCCGAGCCTCAGAACTAAGGTAAGCCTGGCATACTTTGTGCAAATTTGTCTCGTAAGCAGTCCTTTGGCCTCTTACTACATCAATCTCGAGTCTAATGTCCCTACAGTCAGTCTGAGCGTCATGAAGTTGTGTATAGAAATCCTCAAAAACGATCAATCCAAAAATTTCTAAAAAGTATATAATACCTTGCAGGTATTATATATTAAGTGTGGAAAATTAATTAAACCAATTAGTTTGACATCCTTTTTAATTAATAAAAAGACTTTGAATAAAAGTTGACACGTGTCTTACTATTATAACTTAAACAACCGAAGTTGGTAACCGTTTATACCAATTATAGTATATAATTTAATATTTTATAAATCATGTTTCGTTTCATTGACAGGTCGTGTCTAAAATAATTATCTCATTGTAAAAGTATTGTTTTCGTTCGTTGTCAGGTTATTGTATAGTTATACTTTAATATTTTATAAAATATAACTTTAGCTCCTTTATCGGTTTATAAAACAATATAAGTTTTAGCGGACCATTAATAGATATAGAAAGTTTATATAATTTCATCGTGACTTTCCCGTTTATATATCGTTTTCCAGTTTCGCAAAACTCGACGTTTTCCCTAAAATCAATATGTTGCAATTTTTAACGTTTCCATATTTCAATGCTCGCGTTTTTAGATGTACCATATATATATATATATATATATATCATTATACTTAAATCAAACCAAATTAATAAGTCTTATATTTATTTAACCGATTAAACCACCAATTATTATTTATCCGGTTTTAATATTTGTTAAAAACTTACGTTATTTTCATTTGTCAAAGTATAACTAAACAAACCCTCGTTGTTTCCTCGTTGACTCGCTAAACCAAACACACCCTTTGGCAGTCCAACAGCCAAACGCACCCTCTTTGGGTTTATACCAAACCAAACGCACCCTATGTGGTATCAATAACAAACCAAATGCAGCCTAGCTGCTGCCCCGGACCCACACGCACCCCATGTGCATTTTAAGCAAACCAAATGCACCTCCATGGCTGTCGAACGCACCCTAAACTGTTTTTCCTACTAATCCAAACGCACCCTTTCATATTTATAACAGCCTAAAGCACCCTCCGGTGTTATAAGAACCAAAACACACCCCTAATTCTGTCTCCTATCACACCAAACGCACCCTTGGCTGTGGAACAGCCAACCCAAACGCACCCTAGTCTATGTTACAAAATCAACCGCACCCTTACTGGTGCTATAACCAAATCAAACGCACCCTTATGGTGCCTGAGACAAGACCGAACGCACCCTTGTCGATGACTGACAACCAAAAGAACACACCCCTGGTGCTAAACCCAAACGCACCCTGCTGGTGCCAACCATGAACCCAACGCACCCATTTGGTTTGTACCCAAATCCACACGCGCCCTTAGTGTTGTCGTTGAGGTGGCGTGGTGCGGCGGCTGCGGATGATGAGGGTGTGTCGAATGGAGATGATGACGAGACAAAGGTGATGAAGGATGTGATGGGGATGACGATGGTGGTGGATTCGTAGTGCGACAGTGGCGGTGGATTTAGGCGCGTGAAGGAGAGTGAGTGTAGGGATCGGAGAGATCCGTTGATGGGGAGGATTTTTGGTGTTGGCCGGAAAAGCTCGCCGGAAAACTTTTCCGGCGGCTGTGGTGGTGGTCGCCGGCGGTGAGGGTGGTGGCCGGATAATTTGGGGAAGAAGGGAGAGAGAGATATGTTTATAAGTTGTGTGTGTGTGTAAGAGATGGAAATGAGAGAAATGTATAAGATTATATATATATATATATATATATATATATATATATATATATATATAAATAATATATTATATATATAATATATATATATATAATATATATATATATATATATATATATATATATATATATATATATATATATATATAAAACTAAAGTGACAAGTTGAAATAGTCCAGGGTTAAAAGTGTAACTTTTTAATAAAGTTTTTATAACTATCGGTTCGGGACTCGTTTGAATGACTTAACGGACGATTCAAATCTCGAAACTTTCGCCATTGTTTTCCGAATCATTTTTCTGATAAAAATGAGTATTCACTCGACTAATTTTTGTAAATGTTTTATAGAATTTATTTAAGACGTTTATTATTCATTTATATATTTTTTCCGATAAACTTTATCCGTAAAACGAATTTTTAACTTTTAATAATTGCGTTTGTAACAACAATACGCTTTTCGATCAACACGATAAATAATTTATTAAATATTTTTATTTAATAACATATGATAATTAATATAAATTTAATATTTTGGGTTGGGGGGGGGGGTACGGCTTGTGTTCCAAAATTTTAGCGAGGGCATTTCAGTCACCTTCTGACTGTTTCCAGGTCTCGGTCAAAACTGAAAAGTTGCCAGGAATGTCGTTTTACATCAAATTGCTTTAGGGTCCAAATCGTGAAAACGTGATTTAGTGGTTCGTTTTTGATAAATCAACTAAGAATTAATATATATCCTTTTTCGTTTTCAAATCAAATAAGTTAAAAATAACTTCCCTTGAGAGATGTAATAATAAATATGATTCATTATTTAAAATATTTTCCGAAAAATTTTAACCATTTACGCGGTAATCCGTTTTTAAGTGACGATAAAGAATAAAAAGTAAAGGTCATAAAAGTCAAAAATAAGATCGGACCTGAAAAATCAAAGTGTAAAATAGTTTATTATAAAACATCCCGAAAATTTCCGATGTTACAGTATCCTACTCCCTTAAAAGAAATCATCGTCCCGAGATTTTAATTTTATGTTAACTGTTTAGAGTGATTAGGAAAGATCAAAGATTTGATAAACTATTATTTTAAAGCAAAACGCTGATAACTTTATTCCGCAATAATTTGCGTCTTCGACCCTTCTCAATATACTAAAAAATTTGGCAAGAGTTGACCAGGATATTTAATCCATCAAAATGGTTATCTCAAAGAAAATCATTACAGATCTTACGACTGATATAACCGCGTTATATGGAAAGTCTCATTATAGTGAAAACCTCAAGAAGAAAGTGTGGTCGCGTGAGTATGTTTGTATAAGTTTCAAATGGTCCAGGACGAGTCTTCGATTTTTCCCTACTATTTGTAATGTTCGATGATTCACATCAACGTGGCTTATGTATGTAAGTACCCAACTTACTTGGCAGTACTAGGATGTATCGCGACCTAAGTCTTCCTACTAGTGGCCTGAAATGAATAGTCCGACTATCTCTTTCGTCGATCGGTGTTTACCTAGTTTAAGGGGGGTTGCACTACTTATTAGATAAAGTCGTACAAGCGGGGACCGCTCTAGGGCCCAACAACAGCAACCATAACAACAATACTATAACAAATGGTGATGGGACGCCGAAAATTTGGACATTTCGAGAAACAATATTCCCAGAATAAAGTTTAACAAATGGGAGGAGCTCGCGGAGGAGCTTATGCGATAGACGGCGGATTATGGTACTCAGTCGTTAGTTCGATGAATCAGCTCCATTAGCTCAAGTGTGTAACAAGTCTGTTAGTTCCACGAACAGTTCGTGATCGCAAGGATTAGCACGGCAAAAGTAATGACTTAAGAATGTGATAAGGTGGTTCCAAGTGAGGCCTTAAGATTCTGTTGAGTGGCAAGACACGATTGTGTCTCTAGGCCCCTTTTAACGGATTATGATGATTATCGATTTCAGGTTCATACTCGTGTCATATCGGATACCATTAAGCCCACTCATTTATAATTTCTTATTTACATAAAGAAGCTCCAATAATGGTAAGTAGAAATTGATAAACTTATGGTTCGGTTGATTTACAACTTATTTTTAAATAAAGGCTTCCAATCCTTTCAAATAACAGATTATAGACTCATGCCTACTTAATAATTTCTGATGCAACACGCGTACACACAAAGTTTTCAAGGTGGTGAATGACATAACGATGCCGATGCTCTAATGCGTATGGAATGAGTATTTAAAACTCGTCTTCAGAGACGGGGAGTAAAACAATCAGGGAAGATCGACATAGAGCTCAAGGTAGTTAATGAGCACTCGGCTAAAGTAAATAAGGTAAAAGTCTTTACGAACGAGTTAACATAGCAATTATCATATAAATCCTCCTATTACAAGTCCCGCCCATACAAGACTTGCAACACTTAGATTCATACATAATCCCATGTAAACAAAACTGTGACTGGCTTTGTTAACATAGCAATTATCATATCAATCCTCATATTACAAGTCCCGCCCATACAAGACTTGCAATACTTAAATTCATACATAATTCCATGTAAACAAAATTGTGACTGGCTTTGTTAACATAGCAATTATCATATCAATCCTCATATTACAAGTCCCGCCCATACAAGACTTGCAATACTTAAATTCATACATAATTTCATGTAAACAAAATTTTGACGGTCTTCGCGTAATACAATATTGTATAAGGCTATGAAGAAAAGTAATATCCTTAGAGACCATTGTTTAAATTACAATGTTTGAGAACGAAATGAGACCATTGTGAAACTCACAATGTCTAAGAAGTAAGATGAGACCATTGTGTAACTCACAATGTCTTAAGAAATGCTCTGGTATTTATATAAATAACTCTTATATAAATAAACGCGCGATATACGTAAAATATGTAAGCATATATATATTACATATATGTATGTCACATAAGACAACTTAAATGCAGGCACTTAATTTAAGCACATAAGCAAGTAACTGTGTATGCAACTTTGAAAATGTTTGATGTGTGCAATGTTTGTGAAAACGGTTTATTAGTCCAGGGTAAAATATGCAACCTATGTTCTCTATAATCTGGCTCTGATACCAATCTATAACACCCCCAAAAAAATGTGCGCAGCAGGAAAAAGTCAGGGAGCCGTTATCTTCCTAATACAATAGCACAAGATACAAGAGAACGACCTCTAAATGTGTCGTTTGTATAACAATCTCCGTTGATTTTCTAAATCAAAAATAATAAAGTTTCCCCCATAATTTGCATCACCATGAAAAACTTGACTGTAAAAGACTCCAATGCACATCAAATAATCCAAGCGATCTAATTCACCTAAGAAAAATATTCTAAAAGTGTCAACATTAAAGTTGGAGAGTTCATAGATTAGGTGTTAAATATGAATGTAAGTTTCAACAAATATATTATATCCCTGTGTCCGTCACATACCATGTAAAATATTTATAAATATGCACGATGGACCCATTTATATGTTACCACAATACAATCTTATCCCAAAGATTTTTATAAATAATGCATGACAAATTATGTCACCAAACATGTTCCGAGTATGTAGTGTCGGGGGCCCTGTATCCCCAACATGACCGACATTGTATAACGTTCATAATCCCAGTGATGAGCTAGTCACCCGAACGTGGGATTGTCAATTCCCCGAATAATCTATTTTATATCATCCGCGTGGACATCCACGCTATAATGATATCGTTACACATGCGATAGCTAGATCACACCGATACAGGGATTCCACAACCCTAATAGATCAATTTCATAGACATTCGCGCTCACCCTCCTCAATGATTTACCATTCATAGACACTGTGACGTAGACTTGTTGTAATGTACCCTATACGGGCAGTGATGACAATATAATGTGTTCCCATCCTGGGTGTTCCATCTGCAACACCCGGGCATGTAATGCTTGTTGGCCCCGCAGGCACCAAACGAATCGTAATCCGAAAATCATTTCAAATGTAAAGTATGCATTTGTGACCAAAAATAAAGCCAAATAATGTATCCCATAGCGAACCATGCATATAAGTATGTAAACTAATTTAAAATCAATCATGTAAATGTGTTTTGTAAGAATGCAAATCAAGTATGTGAACCAGTATTGAAAATTATGTAAAGATATTGTGAACAAAAAATGTAAACAAGTTATATTGAGCATTATTCTCCCCCTAAAGATTTGTTAAAGTAAATATAAACAAGTGAAAGAGGGGCATAAACTCACATCGATGACGAAGACCGATTGGCGGGAATGTACACATTGAGTACAAACGAAACGGGAAACTGAAAGGCTCGACCAAGAAGGCTTGCTATAGTCTTTAACGCTAAGCTCTCACTACCAAGGATAACCATTTGGGGTTCCCTCCCATGAATTGTATTCAACGCGACATGTTGATAAAGAATTTGTAGATTCTAAAGATTCATAAATGGTTGGTGGTTGGTTAAAATAAATAATTGAAAATATAACGCAAAAGCGTGTAAATTATATTCGTTATATACCTTCTTATTAAAGGACTAACCCATATATAATTCTTACCGGTAAATTATATCACAAAAACGATCAATCCAAAGATTTATGAAAATTATATAATATCTTGCAGGTCTTATATAATAAATGCGAGTTGTTAATAACCAAAATTAGTTTGACTCCAATTTAATTAACAAAAGACTTTGAATAAAAGTTGACACGATATAAAAAAAAGAACAAGTATATAATTTAAATCGTGAATTATATAACAAAGAAAACCAACTAAATAAATAAAAAGTTCTCGTATAGATGTAAACGATGTTTTAAGGTTACAAATTATGTTAAAACGATGTTTGTAAAGCTTTTACAAAAGTTATGAATTTACCTTCTAGTAAGGAATTTATAAAATAATATTTTATAAATAAATCTTTCGTCTCACTGACGGATCGTAGCTAAAATTGTTGTTTTAATTGTAAACGTATAGTTTTCGTTCGTTGTCGGGTTATTATACCGTTATAATTTAATATGTCTTTAAAATATAACTTAGCCCCTTTCATCGGGTCTCTAAAATAATAGAGTTTTAGTGAATCATATATATATAGAAAATTATATGAATTTCATCATGTCTATTCCGTTTATAAAAACGATTCCCATATTTATAAAACCAAATGTTTTCTTTTCCACTTTTCAACAAACCGCATGTCGCAAAATATCTACGTGTCTTAAATATATAAACATATATATTTATATCTACAAAACAAATTAATAAACATTACACTTATTTAACCATTTTAAACCACCATTACTTATCCGGGTTAATATTTATAAAACCTTAGGAAATTTTTATTTGTCGCTTAATATGAACCCACCCTTTTTGTTATCTCGTTAAGCCAACCGCACCCTTTGGCTGTCCAACAGCCAGACGCACCCTCTTTGGGTTTATACTAAACCAATCGCACCCATTTCTATAAAAACTAACCAAACGCAGCCTCTTGCTGCTAAACCCGCAACCAAACGCACCCTAATTGCTATCTACCAAACACTCCTCATGGCTGTTAAACAGCCATCCAAACACACCCTATTCAGTTTCTACAAGAGCCAAACGCACCCTTTTCGGCTATAACAAATCCAAACGCTACCCTATTTTGTTTATCACAACCCAAACGCATCCTAGTCGTTACAACCCCAAGCGCACCCTTGGTTGTTGGACCACAACAAACGCACCCTTTTCGCGTGACACAAACCAAACACGCCTTTACGGCCGTTACACTGCAAAACAAACACCCCTAGCTGTTACTCCACGAGAACCAACGCACCCCTGTCGACTGTTATAAACACCAACCGCACCCTGATGGTGCTGAATCGAGTAAACAGACGCGCCCTATGATGCGACTGACGAAACCAAACGCATCCTGCTGCGTGAAAACCAAACGCAGCCTATTGGTGTGGTTTATAACAACCAAACGCGCCCTTGCTGGTGCAACTAAACGAACGCACCCCTTTAGTTTCTATACCCAGCCGCACGCACCCTTTTATTTGTGGTGTAGTGGGCCGGTTGTAGAGGGTGATATCGGCGAGGGTGGTGTCGTCGGGGAGGAGATGGAGTCGGTGAAAGTGAGGTGGAGATGAAGACGATGAGAGGGTGGTGTATGGCATGGGATAGTGATGGTTGAGGGTTCGCCGGAGTTGGCCGGAAAAGACGATCGGAAAAATGATGGGGGCGCCGGAAAGATGTAGAGAGGGAGGAGTGTGTGTTATAATCATAAAAATGAAAATCTCTAACCCTAAATTTGTTTAAATATACATAAATTAAAAGTCATAAAGTAAGGTGACAAGTTTCATATAGTTTAAGGGTTGATGAGTAAATATTGTTTCAGGGACCAAAGGTGTAACTTTTGTTAAATAATGGTTCGGGGCTCGTTTAGGCTACTTAACAGATTATTTAAAATACGAAACTTGCATCATTGCGTTTCAAATCATTTTTCTGATAAAAATGAGTATTTACTTGATAGTATTTCATAAATATTTTTATAACATTTATAAAAGTATTTGTTATTTATTTGATAATCCGGTTATGCCTTGTCCGAAAATAAAATAAATTTTAACCCGAATATTCGCGTTATCAACAACGCTTAAATAAGTAAAATATTAAATAATTTTATTTAATATTTTTATTAAACAAATAGTGATAATTAAAAATAAATTTAATTATTTTTGTGTGTCGGTATCTGTTGTGTGCAGTTTTTAAAACTTTGCGGGGCTGTTTTAGCCCTCTTCTGCTTGTTTTCAAGTCTCGGGTAAAACTAAAAAGTTGTCTGAAATATCGTTTTACATCAAATTGCTTTAGGGTCCAAATCGTGAAAACGTGATTTAGTGGTTCGTTTTTGATAAATCAACTAAGAATTAATATATATCCTTTTTCGTTTTCAAATCAAATAAGTTAAAAATAACTTCCCTTGAGAGATGTAATAATAAATATGATTTATTATTTAAAATATGTTCCGAAAATTTTACCAGTTACGCGGTAATCGTTTTTATGTGACGATAAAAGGTCATAAGTCAAAAAGTAAGATCGGACCTGAAAAGTCAAAGTTTAAAATAGTCATTTAAAATTCCGAAAATTTCCGGATGTTACAGTACCTACCCCTTAAAGAAATCTCGTCCCGAGATTTAATTTATGTGTTAACCGATTGTGTGACCAAGAAAAGATTTAAGGTTTAATAAACTCGTTCTAAACAAAACGATGATAACTTCATTCAGCAAAATTTTGATGTTTCGACACTTCTCAATATACTAAAAATTTTGGCTAGGGTTGACCAGGATATTTAATCCATCAAAGTGGGTATCTCAAAGAAAATCATTACAGATCTTACGACTGATATAACCACGTTATAAGGAAAGTGTAGTCTCTTAAATGTGAAAGCATCGAAGGAGCAAGTGTAGTCGCGTGAGGGTGTTTGTATAAAGTTTTAAATGTTTAGAGGCAGGGTCTCATTTCCGATATCTGTAATGTTTGATGATTAATATCAACCTAGACTTATGTATGTAAGTACCCAACTTACTTGACAGTACTAGGATGTATCGCGACCTAAGTCTTCCTACTAGTGGCCCGAAATGAAATAGTCCGACTATCTGTTTCGTCGGTAGGTATTTATCTAGTTTGAGGGGGGGTTGCATTACCTATAGGATAAATTCGTACAAGTTGGGACCGCTCTAGGACCCAATAACAGTAACCATAACAATAATAACTATAACAAACGGTGATGAGATGCCGAGAATGAGGACATTTCGAGAAACAATATTCCCAGAATAAAGTTTAATAAATGGGAGGAGCTCGCGGAAGAGCTTATGCGATAGACGGCGGATTATGGTACTCAGTCGTTAGTTCGATGAATCAGCTCCAGTAGCTCAAGTGTACAACAAGTCTGTTAGTTCCACGAACAGTTCGTGATCGCGAGGATTAGCAACGGTAAAAGTAATAACTTAAGAATGTGATAAGGTAGCTCCAAGTGAGGCCTTAAGATTTTGCTGAGTAGTAAGACACGATTGTGTCTCTAGACCCTTTTAACGGATTCTGATGATTATCGATTTCAGGTTCATACTCGTGTCATATCGGATACCATTAAGCCCACTCATTTATAATTTCTTATTTACATAAAGAAGCGTCCAAATTTATGTAAGTAAGAAATGATAAACTTATGGTTCGGTGATTTATAATTTATTTATTTAAATGAAGAGGCGTCCCAATCCTTTCAAATAAATAGATTATAAATCATCCTACTTAATAATTCCCGGTGCAATACGCGTACTCTCATAACCTTCAAGGTGGTTGATATGACGATGCATGTGTTCTACTGAGTATGGGACGAGTGTTCCAACTCGTCTTTGGAATCTGGGAGTAAAAACTGCCAGGCGAGGTCAACATAGAGTTCAAGATAATTAATGAGTACTTGGTTAGAGTAAATAAGGTAAAGATCTCTATGAACGATTCAGCATAGCGATTATCATATCAATCTTCATATTACAAGTCCCGCCCATACAAGACTGGTAATACTTAGATTCATACATAATCCCATGTAAACAATCATCTATCTGAATCCTCAGAGTTCAAGATAGGTAATAGATGGTACCCTGGTCTAGAGCGTGAGAACCACACAGCGGTACTAGACAGGTCTCGATGAACCAGTAGATCAACCATAGCAACACTTCATTCATTATAAAATCCACATCCCTATAAATTGTCACCGCATAAACCAGCATCCCCAGTGAATTCTCTAGTCCGCGCTATATATAATCCTATCGTGTAGCCATCTCGATTACTTGTGACTGGCTTTGTTAACATAGCAATTATCATTTCAATCCTCATATTACAAGTCCCGTTCATACAAGTACTTGTAATACTTAGATTAATCACCATAATTTCCATGTAAACAAAACTAGGACGGGCTCCGTGTAATACAATATAGTATAAAGCTATGAAGAAAAATAATATCCTTAGAGACCATTGTTTAACTTACAATGTCTAAGAACGAAGTGAGACCATTGTGCAACTCACAATGTCTGACGATTTTGTCATGAACTTAAAAGTAAACATCATGATCTGGGAATATCACGTAAATGGAATGCTATTATTTCTTATTATAAATTTGTATATGCCGTTTGGCATTCTATTCGACCCTAAGCGGTATTACAAGGATGGTTCTCACACAAAAGTTGCGGAGGCCAAGATATGGCACCACTACCAACTGCTGATCAGAGACACCCATGGCTTAGATACCAGATTAAGGAGTACAACGAGGGGATTAGGCATAGTTACGAGCATAGGCTCGAGACAATATGGAGCAGATCGGTTAACCGGGTTCACGTATTAGATTTTGAGGGATTGACCCTCGAGATGAGGCAAGATCTGGCAGTGAGGTTAAGGATGGTATATTCTGGAGAGGGGCAGCAGGTGTTTGTGAGTCATGCTTAGAGGAGACTGTTTGGGATCCGAGCACCTTTGGTACGCGAGTTTATCCGGAAGTTTCTCATCACTTGCAGGATGAGTGATACAGGGATGGGGTTGGATGTTGCGGATACGCTGTGTTTTTAGTTGGGAGGTGTTAGGAGGAGGATGACATGGAGATAATTTATATTGGCGTTGGGGTTACACACGGAGCAGGAGATGGCAGAGGCTGGGTTTGGAGCCTACTGGGATGGCAATGATAGATTGATCCCGACAAAGGGGATCTTAGGGATTATTGGATGGAGATCTCTTTCGACAGAGAATTCTTAGGCCCCGCCCCCTCTAATATTTTTATTCGGGACCCTATGAGGAGACTATGCCACAGGATGATTGCTTATAGTATTTCTGGTAAGGGGCAGACACCTAAGAAGATGATCGATGTTGATCTCTTTTACCTCCGCAGCATGGACCGTGGGACTACTAACGTCTCACATCTATTAGCACATTATCTGTTTAGGCATGTGAAAGGGAGGAAGAGTAGGGCTAGGCTGTCAGGAGGGCACTTTATTAGGCGTTTGGTTATGCATTTTAGGCTTGTTAGTGATGAGGGATTGAGAGAGCTGTAGGTAGTCACCCGAGAGCTCCCCTTGATTGATTTACATGAGCTAGGGAGGCTCTACATATGCACGAGGTACGGTGACACATGGGCTTGGGTAGCCCAGGGACCAAAGAGGCAGCAGGCTGTTACGGCTGATGCCTATGAGGCTGATGAGGCTGGTCAGGCAGCCGATGAGGTTGCTCAGGAGATTCCAGCACCAGCACAGGCACCTCCACCAGCTCTACAACCCCGTACTATGTCATAGAGGATCGAGGAGGAGGTGCACGAATTATGGCGTGATGTTTTAGGCTTGCAAGGAGTTGTCGAGAGCTTTACCATCGAGCAGTCTAGAGTCTCCACCTGGTTGATCACCTGCATGACACAACTTATAGACGCCAACGGCCAGACTTATCAGCCATTCGACAGCACCCTCGTAGGTAGCTCACGGTTGTCTTTCCATAGGCGTGTCAGACCAAGGACATGTGATGCTAGCACCTTTGCAGCCCCTCATACCGACGCTCAGCCCGACCCTTGATCTCTTTCCTTTTATGTTATTATCTTTTGTTGATATGTACTATATATTACACTTATGACACTTGATTACCGATCCCTTTTTGATGTATATTATATGATGATCGGTTTGTTTGTGTGTGATAGAATCAAGACTAGCAGTAAGTTCAGCAGCACGACTCATTGATTGATTACAGGTTTAAAATCCCAAAACAATTACCTGATGAATGAAGAAAAAGGTCAAACTTAAAGACCAGCTGAAACAAAACTGCTTCCTGAGATACAACCAGGTCATTTTAATTGTTTTTCGCATTTTATGAGAGTGATATATGGGCAGGAGGTTTGGATAGTAGTAGTTAAATCCTATCTAAATGAAAATGAAATATATACTAAGAACCCTCTAAACCTTAAATTACATAACTTTTATATTTATATTAATAGTTATAATTAAAAGTGACAAGTGGGTAATAGTTGAGGGTAATGTGTAAATATTTAAGGTAGTTTTTATAACTTTCGGTTCGGGACCCGTTCGAACTAGTTAACGGTCGATTCGAGTCACGAAACTCGCGCCATTGTTTTCGAAATCATTTTTCCGATAAAAATGAGTATTTATTTGATAATATTTCATAAATATTTTTATAAAATTTATAAAAATGTTCGTTATTTATTTGGTGAACCGGTTATGTCTCGTTCAAAAGTAAAAATAGAAATAAATTTTTTACCCGTATATTTGCGTTATCAACAAACGTTACTGAATAAAATGATGACTAATTTATTAAATATTTTTATTTAATAAAAAGTGTTAATTAAATATAATTTAATTATTTTCTCGTTTCTAAATCTTGCGAGGGCATTTCAGTCACTTTCTGTCTGTTTTCAGGTCTTGGTCAAAACTGAAAAGTTGTCAGGAATGTCGTTTTACATCAAATTGCTTTAGAGTCCGAATAATGAAAACGTGCTTTAGTGGTTTGTTTTTGATAAATCAACTATGAATTAATATATATCCTTTTTCGTTTTCGAATCGAATAAGTTAAAAATAGCTTTCCCTTGAGAGATGTAATAATAAATATGATTTATTATTTAAAATATGTTCCGAAAATTTTACCGATCACGCGGTAATGGCTTTTATGTGACAATGAACGACCAAAAGTCAAAAAGGTCAAGTCAGACTAGAAAAGTCAAAGATTAAAATAGTCCTTTAAAAATTCGAAAATTCTCGGATGTTACATTTTGTGTGACTATTGATCATCCAATGGCCACATGAATATTATGTTTGTGTGGCCATTTATAATATTTAGTCACACAAGTCATATTTCTTTTAGGTGTTTAGTCACATACAATTAAGCATAAAGTGGCCTTTTGTAATATTTAGTCACACAAGTCATATGGTGTTTAAATTGAAGAAATGTATATTTTGTGTGACTATTGATCATCCAATGGTCACATGAATTTTATGTTAGTGTGGCCTTTTGTAATATTTAGTCACACAAAGCATGTTTGTTTTGGGAATTTAGTCACATATAATTAAGCATAAAGTAGCAAAAAGTGTTAATAAGTGTGACCATATAGTGTTTAAAGTGAAGAAATATGTATTTTGTGTGACTATTGATCATCCAATGGCCACATGAATTTTATGTTTGTGTGACCTTTTGTAATATTTAGTCACACAAAGCATGTTTGTTTTGGGTATTTAGTCACATACAATTAAGAATAAAGTGGCCAAAAGTGTTAATAAGTGTGACCATATGTTGTTTAAAGTTTATTAAATGTGTATTTTGTGTGACTATTGATCATCCAATGGTCACATGAATTTTATGTTTGTGTAGCCTTTTGTAATATTTAGTCACACAAAGCATTTTTTTATTTAGTCACATACAATTAAACATAAAGTGGCCAAAAATGTTAATAAGTGTGACCATATGCTGTTTAAAGTGAAGAAATATGTATTTTGTGTGACTATTGATCATCTAATGGCCACATGAATTTTATGTTGGGAATTATTCATTCCTGACTTAGTACCGTTAGTGATAATACTTAGTACCGATAGTCATAGTTAGTACTGACAGTACAAAGTGTTAAGTATTGATCAGATAGTTAGTACCGTTAGTAGAAAATAGTTAGTATCGTTTAAGAGATATGTATTAGATATTATAGGAAAAGATATGTATTATCTTTTATGCGTTTTGTAAGCCTGTTAGGGTTTATCCTTGGTCTATAAAAGGAACCCTCACGGTATAGTTAGTATAGTTAGTTCAATA
>BQNB010024601.1:25077-45423 GCA_026074375.1 Tanacetum coccineum
CTAAATTGAAAATTTTAACTCGGTTGCACATGTAAACTTTTAAAAATAATATTTTATATAAAATAAAATATAATTGGCATTCGAGGCCAAAATACGAAGTCGTTGATTTCTCGTTGCTCAAAAACGGTTAAATTTTTAACGCATAGCCCTTTTATTCAATTCCGACGATTTTCTCCAAAATCGACAAAATAATAAAATAGAATATTTTCTAAAATTTAGAAAATAAATATATAAGTCAAAATAAATAATGACCTTAAATTCGGGTTCTTACAAACTGAGCATCTTATGGTACGGAGTGGCATGAACTTGAAGATAGCTAAACTGTTATCATTCAAACTTTATGTTTTTATGTAGATTTTGGGACCTCTGTTTGTAAAAACTCTAATGAAATAATGAATGATAACTTATCTTTTAAAAATGTCTCTTTTGAGTCATTTTCTATGATTATGACTGTTGTACTAGGAAATAATACCCCATATTAGCTTCCGCTGCTATATGTCAAAAATTGGGGTGTTATAGCAACTAACACAAGGCAAAATAAATCAAACAAGACAATTAAAAACAAGTTGGTTTTTGGGTGGGTTGGTTTTGGTGGTTTGATTTTTAGCAAGCAATAACAAGCACGATTTAAGAATGATGAAAACAAGGATTCAAAACAAATGAAAACACAAAAAAATACCCAGCAGCGGCGCCAAGAACTTGATGTGTCTCGCGACTACTAGTTTTAAATTTATAACACGAATTACCGAATAAAGCTAAGAACACACGGGCAAGTATAACCCTTTCGTATGTAGCTAGCTTGGTGTGGTAAGCCGAGGTCGTTCGAGGGATTTGATTGTTTTTTATATGAAGAATCAATGTTAACAATAATCAAAACAAACGAGGTAAAATAGATGTCACAAGCCACAATACCATAAAGTAATTAAAAGGCTAATTCAACGAGAATTGAAATCAAATAATTAGAACAACTTGTTTGGAACTAGTTATTATATCAATGGATTGTTTGGAATTTTCAGGTAGAATGTAAGTAATAGCAAACAAAATCAAAGTCGTACAATTCCAATCAATGGGTAATATCATGAAATTGCATACATCACAGTTTAGACTAACACACCCTTTCGACCTATGAATGTTATTATAAACCGATTCATTACAAGCCATTTGTTAGAAAGATGATTTTACCAATCAGTTTATAAGAGCCCTTTCGACCTATACTCTTAATTAAATCTTTATAAATCCATTTAACTTGTTCATTCATAGTTGTTAATTATAAAATACCAAACATATACGCGCGCTAACTTTTGGAACAAATCATGACAAGAAATCCTTTCGAACTATAGATCCGATTATGATTTACCAACAAGTTATTTAGACTCATATCAATTTAAACAAACATCATAAGCAAAATCATAATTCTATATTGCAAAATTTAAACATTTCATATCAATATTCACATGGTTCCAAACAAGTAAAACAAACTACTCAATATTAAAATTGATCAAACACCAAATTCCAACATGAATTAATAAATCCAACATCATAAGAAATATAAAAGTTACCCAAAGTATGATTACAATAGGCAAAGGTGAAGGATTAGAGAAACCTTCGAGCCTCCAATCAACTAATAGCCTCTAAACAATCCGTAAAATAATACCCAAACACTTTCTCTTGAAATTGAGCACCTATTCTTGGATTGGCAGAAGTTCCTTAGTCTTTTGGGAGTAATAAAATGGTGTGAGAATTCTGTCTTTTTGGTGGAGAAAGAATTCTCAATAGTGGTTATGAATTGGTATGAAAGTATGATGTAAAGTAGTAGCAATATGGGTGTATTTATGCTTGGATGGATGATACTTAGTCATTAAAGGACTAACTTGGGGACTAAGGGTCATAAAAATGCAGGAAAAATAAGTAAATAAGGGAATATATTCGGACTCAAAGAGTTATGGCACATAAATGCATTTTTAGTTTAGGGCGGCTAAGATTCATAGCCTGCGGTTTAAGAAACCCGATGCTGAGCATCTAACCTGCGGTTTCTCCCTATTTTAGATTTTTGACTTTTTCCATTTTTGGCTTTAAACTTGCATATAACTTGTACAAACTTGATCCTTTAACTTTATCTTCTTTGGCAGCTTTCTTTTATGCTTGTGAACATATTTTTATCAATTAATTTATCATTCATGGTTCTTCCCAAAGTCTTTCAATTTCACGAACTCGTCCTGGATCTCGTATTTTACATCTTTTCTTCACTTTCCTTAACTTTAGCTAACTAATAACACAAAACACAACTTTGTACGAGTATGAGCTACAAAGCTCTTTAATTTAACCAAATATCATGCATAAAACAAGGATAACGCTCCTAAAAATATACTCAATTTGAGCGTTATCAATATCTAATCTATCCACCTCTTGAAGCAACTTAATACGAGAATCACGATCGTCATCATTCGCAGAACCCGCTTCAATTTTCTTTTCTATAGACTTGATAAGTTGCAAGTTATCATGTTTAGTAACACGATCAGAAGTTTTAGTTTCAGAATGCCATTGCTTAATTCTAGCTTTGAGGATACGAAAATTTTCATGAGATAAAAGCTTTCTTTCGAAGTTATGTTCCTCTAACTTAGGTAACTCTGTTTTGATAACTTCATCAAATGAATCACAAAGTAACCAGGAATGGAAAAGTTTAAAAGGAGTAGGACCAAAGTCGGATTTAGAGACATGAAGAAGAATGGGATTGTGATCTTACCACAAACGATAAATGGTAGTAACACGAACATCAGGTAAAGCCTTAGCTACCTCTTCTGATATTAAGAATTGATCAACTTTACTAAGCTTGATTCGAGCTTTGTTCATCCAAGTGAAAAGATAACCACCCAAAGGAAGGTCAATCAAACTAGAATTATCTGTAAAAGAGTTGAAGTTATCTGCATCTTGTCGAGAAAAAAGGGAACCACTCCTTTCGTTTTCATTACGAACAACATTTATGTCTCCAAAAATGATATATTTACCAGAGTGTTGATGCATAAAATCATCAATTCTATTCCGCAAAATAGCTTTGGCCAACGAGTCTTGGGGACCATAAATGTTTATCATATAACAATCACCAACCGTATTTCTCCAATGCCCTTTCACAATAATAAAAGAGTCATCACACCATATATCATCTTTAATAAAGGAATTCGGATCCCACATAGAAATTAGGCCTCCGGATCTACCACGAGCCAAACTATACGCAAAATTAAAATTTTAATTACCCCACATGCATTTAAGATGAAAGGTTTTAAGGTGAGTCATTTTGAATTCTTAAATACCGAGAAAATAAATGTTATGCTTGAAACATAAGTCTTTATTCCAAACACATTTTCTCCATTTCTTTGTACCATAACAATTAATGGATAGAATGTTTATTTATTAGCTATATGTACGCTAATCCCGTTGATCATTCATTTGAGAGTTTTTTACACACTCTAACATCAAAACCTAAAGAATCTCCTACCTCAATAATTCTTGATAATTCTTTAATAAGGGAAACTCCTTTTATGTCTTTCGTTCAGTATCTAGCAAAATAAGTAGAGCACTTACTAGATGTTCTTTTCATATGTTCAAAACCTGGAGGCCGACTTAGGTCTGACGAAACTGCAATTTCAGGAGATACTTTGTTGATGTCATCTTCCTGATCCATGTTCTCTTTGTTGATTGGATGCTGAATTTCGTTGCTTGCCAATTCGTTTATAGTTTCTTTCAAGTCATTCAAGTCGTTTAAATCGGCCAAAGAATTTTCGCCTATAGAATCCTCCACCTTTTCTATACCATTGATGTCTAAGTTGTTAGAGGAATTAAGTGTTTTAGCAACAATATTTATGTTTCATGTTCCTAACTCATGCACATGAACATCATAATTCACCCCGTGTACTTAAACTACCACTCTTTCTAAAACAAAATTATGCGACTTAATAGAAATACAAATCCTACTTGAACCCATTTTTATCGATTCCTCAGCTTCAAAAAACATGAATTTTCCGAACATATCTGCTACTTTATTGTATGCATTTGATCCCCAAGCACATAAAGGAAGACCACGAATCTCAATCCAGATCATACGTCCATCAACTTTAAAGGAAGATGTAGCAGCTTTGATGCAATAATAAACACTCTTTAAGGAAGAATTAGTTTTTAAGTTATTTGCTGATAAACTCGAAGGGAATTAAATCCATATCCAAAGGACCCAACATGATTAATTTTCAATTCCGTAAAACCTTCATTCCCATAGATCACATACATATTACTCATCGTGTTCACGTATTTTAGCTTCACCAATAACACCATAGATGGGTTTTCAACATTAATGAGGTCTTGATCATCGAGGACTAAAGCTCGGATATTAGCATTTGTTGAAGAGGTATCCACAGTAGGTTTTGCAATACCATTTGTTACATAAACAAACGAAGGAAGATTAGGGAACTTGTCTTTATTCTTAAGAGGAATGTTATTAGGGTAAATATTAAGGTTAGGTTTAGGGTTTTTGTCTTTTGTCATGATGTTATGGTTGAATTGGGATTCATTTGCAGAGGTTCTTTAAGAACGAGCAACTGATATATATAACAATCCAAATATTCGACAACGATTTAACAAATTCAGTCTCATCTTGATTTCCTAAGAAACGAATGAAACCAAAATGTTTACCTCCTTTTGATAATTTGTTTGCGATGAAATTATCGACCAATCGTCCGTGAGATGCACAGATCTTCCACAGGATTTTTGCATCCATCGAGTTAGGTATATTCGATACGTAAAAGGATGCCGCTAGTTTTTTCACCACTTTATGAAACAGATAATCGATTTGTTTTTCCACAGTTTTCTTGTTGTTACGAAACATCCATGTCCATCCTCTTGAATCAATGATATTTTTAGGTTTAACCATGATTGAAAAAGGGTTTCAGTAGTGTTAAAAGGGTTTCGATGATTTCATTGGTTGTTGAAAAAATGTTTTGATTGAATTAGTAAAACTTGATTCAAAGAAAATTAATCTGTAGCTTATATAAAAAGGGGTTTTGGTAGTTTATATGAAAATGGGTTTCGAGAGATAGTTATTAGAGCATCTGAAATAGATTAAGTTTTGTTTTTCTTTTAATATCTTTAAAGTTAATTTCACCTTTTTAAAGGGGAAATCTTTCATATTGATTATTTTATAGCATCATTTTCCCATGCAATTAACGCATTTTGTATAATTGTTGCAAAGAATTGTTAATTAATCATTTGTATTTGAGAATTGCAATAATTATGGAGTACTTAGTGAATATTATCAAAAGGCACGCATTCTGGAGCTTAAACGAAGATATTTTGAAGATTACTGTTCTGACAACCAATAGGCCGTATCCATCAAGGAAGATACGGCGTATCTGTGCCTACACTCACCAAAAACCAGGAAGGAAACATGATCAATACGTCGTATCCAGAGAAGACCAATATGTTGTATTGAGGTTATAGAAGGTGAATATTCTGGAAGACATCAAACGTGGTCCCTACTCCAAGAAACACCCAATACGTCGTATCCAAGACCTTGGATACGTCGTATCGACACCGACTCCAAACCTTATAAATACAAAACTCAAAAACAAGTTTTAAGTGTGCTAAATCATATTCTTGATACCTAAACCACAAAAGTCGATTTTCAAAGGAGAAAAAGAGCAGAAGAGGTCTCGCAACGCGATCCAATCCATAGGAGACAACGTGTAATTTCTTATACTTTTGTAATCGTTCAGTTTTTTGGTATCATTCGTTAACTCGGTTAGTTTACCCTAGCTAAGCCATTGCTCTTGTATTAATTATGATGTTTGAAGGCTAATACCTTCGAGTATTAGCCATTATTATGAAGATCTGAATCTTTGGTTTTGTTTATATCTCGATTGCTTAATTTATCGTTGATTGCTTGTTTATGTTTATCAATTTATACTTGTTTACATGCTTAAGTATGCGACCTATCATTCAACTGGGTCTAGTCCTACATATTTAATGCGCTGCAACTTCGGTGTTGTTTGGGCGTAGGCTAAGAGTCCGAGATAGCTCTCCATATTGCAATTTAAATATCTAGAATCATAGGATCACAAATATTGACCTATCTTTGCCCTTTGATTATGAGCTTAGTTGATCCATAAGGTGACCTTGGTACCAACGAGTACGTTCTAATCAATTGGTAAAGACTCAGACAGTGGACTACTAGTATATAAAGAGCCGTTAAGCAGTAAGTGGGTAAAGTCTTTATGAGCTAGGGTTTAACAAGATCACCATTGCTTTAATCCCTAAGATAGATTATAATCAGCAAATAAGGATGCTTTATGTGAATGCTTTAATTGTGACAGAATTAATGTGTCTAGGTCTTAAGAAGAAGTCCCGCCTAAGTCTTAAGAATCATATGCCACCTCGAGATAAGTAATCATTGCACTGAATAAACAAACCAACTTCTAATCAGATTAATGATGCCTAACATAGTTTTTTGTTATAAGGCTTGACCGCTCTTTTATCTTCTGTTAATTTGCTTGCGTGGGTTAAAGTGTCATGAATTGATTGTAGTCACCACCAAACCCATGCTAGTCTCTCAGGCTGAAACCTCCCTTTTACCTGTTAGAATTAGAATTAATACTAACATAGGATTAGCATACGTTTGACTTAGATTAGAATTAACTTAGATTAGTAAACCAAAATATTAATAAATTAAGAGCTTTAACCTCGCTTCAAGTGTTCGACACCCTACTTACCACAAATCTACCACCGACTGGGTACACTGCCCGTTAAAGTGTTGTTTTTGGTTAAGTCGGCAAAATATAAATTTAAAACTTGAATCATAAAAATATACACAACACAACGACACATCAAGTTTTTGGCGCCGTTGTCGAGGAGTGAAAATTAATCTTGATTTTTATTTTATATTTTGGTTTTTAGCATTTAGATCTAACCTTTAGGAGTAGTATAAATTAGATTAGTGTATATTCTTGTATATTCTGTATATTTTGTATATTTTTTAGTTTAATTGTTAGCTTGTATATTTGTGTGTTTAATTATTTGCGTATTTAATTGTTTTCCTAATACACTGTTCTGGTCGATAACTCGATACGGCATATCCACTACCATTGGATACGACGTATCTAACTTTCTGTCCAATACAACGTATTCATTCAGATGATTAATACAGCGTATTCACTTCTATTAAATACGGCGTATCAATTATCTGAAACAGTAACAATTGCTTTCCACATTTGATTCCGTATATCTGTGTTTTCTTTCTTCCGAGCCTATCCTACTGATTGTTTATCCCTTATTTCAGGTAGTGCATGACAAGGAGTTCAACGAACGAACTATTCACACCTTTCGAAGAACCAGAACAAGAATTTCGATCATCTAGGAGACACTTCAAGACACTAAGTCTTGACGAATTAAGATCGCCTGATTTCAACTTATTTTCTGACCAAGAATACTCGGAGGAAGACGTTGCAGAAACAATGGCGGAAATCATGGAGCAATACATGAGCAAAACTCGAGCTGACTATGGATCGGGAGTTGTTAGGCCTAAAATTGTAGATAAGGATAACTTTGAACTAAAGGGCCAATTTCTCAAGGAACTACGAACCAACACTTTCAGCGGTTCGGATCATGAAGATGCGAACGAACATATTGAGAAAGTTCTTGAGATCGTCGATCTATTCCACATTCCAAATATTACTATAGACCAAGTGATGCTTAGAGCATTCCCTATGTCCTTAACTGGAGCCGCAAGCCGTTGGCTAATAAATGAACCAACTGGTTCAATTACAACTTAGGATGGTCTTAAAATAAAATTTTTGAACAAATATTGTCCACCTGCTCGAACTGCAAAGAAAATGGAGGAAATCAACAACTTTCAGCAAGAACCTGATGAAAACCTTTACCAAGCATGGGAGCGATTTAAAGAACTCTTGATGAAGTGTCCTCAACACTATTTAACGGAGATGCAGGAGGTAATCTTGTTCTATAATGGATTGGGAATTCCTACTCGACAGATTCTTGATTCAAGAGGTGCAATACCATCTAAGACTGCTGCTGATGCAAAGGTAGCCATCCAAGAAATGGCTGAATACTCTCAAAAATGGCACAATGGAACATCTAGGTCAAGAAGTACTGAAACTTCTGACGGATTGGCAGCTATACAAGCACAACTCAATAATCTTGGAAGAGAGATCAAGAAAGTGAATGAAAAAGTCTATGCTGCTCAAGTTGGATGCGAACAATGCAAAGGACCCCATTACACCAAAGATTGCCCACTCAAAGAAGAAGGGAAAACCCTCAAAGAAGCTTACTACACACAATTTGGTGGACCTTTTCAAGGAGGGGGATATAGAGCAGCAGCTCTGGGATTCTATCAAAGGAACAATGCGAATCCTTCGTACCAAGAACGAAGGCAATCTATGGAAGATACCCTGAGCAAGTTTATGAGTGAATCGGCAAAGAGACACGAAGAAAACTCCAATTTGATTAAAGAAATCCGAGCTTCGACGGATGCTGCCATTCGAAACCAAGGAGCATCTATTAAAACTTTAGAAATCCAAATCGGGCAAATGAGCAAGGTACTACAGGAAAGAGGATTTGGAAGTCTACCTAGCTCTACTGAAGCGAACCCGAGAGATCAAGTCAAGTCGATTTCAACTACTATTGAAGCTGATTCATGCCCGATACGCCGTATTGGATCCTCCCAATATGTCGTATCCACTGGACGGACCGACACTCTGTAACAGACAACCAAACGAAGATTTTGTTCCAGTCGGTTTGAATGGTGAACGACTATGAAGAAAAGAAGGGATCATATGGACCACAATTCTTGGAAGCTTACTCTGAAGCTTCACATATCAATAATTCCATACCCAGAAAGGAGAAAGACCCAGGGAGTTTCACTTTACCTTGCTTTATTAATAATGTATGCTTTGATAATGCCCTTGTTGACTTAGGAGCTAGCGTTAGTGTTATGCCTCTCTCGACCTACCTTAACTTAGGATTAGGCAAATTAGCTCACACTAAGTTAACAGTTGAATTAGCAGACAGGACTGTGAAATATCCAAAAGGAATAGCTGAAAACGTACTAGTAGGAATTGGTAAATTTGTTTTCCCAGTAGACTTTATAATTCTAGATATGCCCGAGGATATCAAAGTGCCCTTGATCCTCGAAAGACCATTTTTGTCTACCGCCCGTGCTAAGATTGATGTTTACAAAAGAAATATTACTTTAAGAGTCGGGGAAGAAAGGATTGTTTTCATAATTGTTAAACCTGCTAGTAGTTTAATTAAGAGGGTCTACATATACTAAGTTTGAGAGAAAGAATGGAACTTGATTTAGAAGCTAGGCTAATGGGAGAGACTTTGGTGTTAAATAGAGCAATAAAACCCTTTTTTCTTTGAGGATTACATTAAATTAAATGATCTAAATGAACCATTTGATCTTAGGAGAAATCAAGGAGATGATTTGATGCTCACCATTGAGGAAGGAGAGGTAATTGAGGAATTTAGAACTAGGGATGATGAACTTGATATTGGAATTGATGATTACCTTAGTTATTGCGACTATGATAAAAAGATACATATAGATTATGCTCACAACTTAAAGTTTTCATGCATGATAGGATTTGAATTTACACATGCTAACTTTTTCCCATTATTATATGTCAATGTGATGTCCAAAAAGTTTCATAATTCTATAATGAAAGAGAAGATGGTGTACAAAGGGAATACTGTTATGGGAGCTTTAATGAATGTGCCTATTTTTGTTGGAACTTTTTCTGTTGTGACGGATTTTGCAGTTATAGAAAATATGGATGCTTATCGTGATGAAGGAATGGGTGATGTTATTCTTGGCGAACCATTTTTGAGAGAAGTTGGAATTAAAACAAAACGGTTTAAAGGGATAATTACCATTTACAATGGTAATGATGAAGTAACTTACCAAATTGTGCGATTATATCCGAGGTTTAAACACCATGTGGAAATCATAGAGGGGGGTGAATACGTTTCCTTTTAAAATCTTAAAATGTTTCGTATCAAATTGTAGATCAAGCGTGACACAATATGATGAGTGTTCCATTGTTAAATGCATCATTTCACAACAATACAAACCAACACACAAATGCAAGTATAAATATAAAGCAATAAATGCTAGTATAAATGTAAAGAGATAAGTGAAAGGAAATGCAAACCAGACACGATGATTTATAGTGGTTCGGTCATGAAGCACCTCTTCGCCCTACTCCACTCCCCGAGTACCCAACTCGAGAGTTACTTCACTAGTCAACAAGCTCCCTTATTGCGGAGAAAACCGTACACAACTTTCACTTATATCAATTTCCGACACTAAGCTAGATGTCGAGTTCTAATCTTAGCTAGAACCAATCTATCGCGACTTCACAACTTCTTCACTATTTTCACGACTTCACAACACAACTTCACAACAATACAACTTCTTCACACCTTAGTATTTTCAGCTCACACTAACTTCACTACTTCACTTCACGATCTTCCCTACCCTTTTATAATCTTTTCTATACCTCACTTCCACATCTTCACTTTCAAATAGACAATACTTTGAGCACACCGATCTATCTAATCTTACCTATGATCACACAATCTAAACAACTATTACTACCAGCATGATCACCTGACTTAAGCTAATTACACAGTTAGGAATACATGGCTCATTATACATTGTGAATGTAAGACATGTCACGAATGCACTAACTAACCTACATAACTTCGTATCTTAATGATAACGAAGATTCTTCTCTTGCACTTGAATGGATGGATGATTGGATCAAATTTTAAACAAACTTATAATAATTTAAGTGATCAAAGGAAAGGGTTTGAAATGAGGTTTTTGATCAGAGAAAACTGTGTGCAAAGAGGTGAGAAAATCTATGGAAAAAGTCCACTATTTATAGGAAAAAATATTAATTTTTTATTTGGGCGGTCTTCTTAATTATACAAGGGCGGTCCCCTTAATTATGGCCGGTCCCCTTAATTGATTAAGGGGGCCATCAATTTTTCAGACGCTCCCTTTTTTGTCCTTTTGTGGGGAAGGTTTTTCTGAAACTTTTTAGCCGTTTTTGGGTAGAAAATTTGAATTCAAAATATTTACTTTGAATAAAACATTTCTTATAAATACAAAAATGTTTTGTATATGTTTTTTAAAAATGTTTATCCCATTTTATAAAAAAAAATGTAAGGTTTGGAAAAATAAAAATTTTCTTTGATCATTCAACAAATTAAAGTTTGTTGTTGTTATACCTTTAGTGGATTTACGGTTTCGGGTGCGAACTTAAATTTTTTGTTGAAGAAAACATGAGACGTCGAAAGATGTTGACGTATGAATTGATGATTTATGATTACGAGTAACTTAAGCACTTTACGTTATGTGTTATAAATTACATGTTTGTCATCACCAAAACATAAAGAGAATGTATAGATTAAATATCGTAATATTTCTACCAACAATCTCCTCCTTTTTGATGATGACAAAAAAATGTAAACTATAACTCATAGTAAAATGTATAAGTTACTTGTTTACACTTCTTCTCCCCCTTTTATCGAAACAAAAAGGTGGACTCCTAGACGAGACTTTTACTACACTTCAGCTCTTCAATCAAAGAGGCGAGCTTGCATCATCCTAAGTGAAGTCTTTATTCCATCAATACCTTTTAAACAATGACATCACTTGAAGATTGAATCAAGCGGATCCATGGATCAAATTAGTTGCAAAAACTTCTTAACCTACATCACAATGGTTACGTTTTGTGCAATAAAAAACTTTATATATAGGGATGACATACACATTATCAAGGAGAATGTGTAGATGTCTTTAAACGGTTTGCAAAATAATGGCTTGGACATTTGCAAATGCTCCCCCTTGGTGTATGCTCCCCCTTGATTGGAGGCCATCAAGAAATCGACAATTATCGAATAAGTTTACAAAAAACAAAAATGTTAGTCATAAAAATGCTGCATATATTTATATATATATATTATATATATATATATATATATATATATATATAATGATGATGATAGATATATATGCAAGACATTTAGTGGGGAACAAATCATGTATGTTTTAGGTATATGCATTCTTAAAGTGGCATTAAGAAAACCTAAATAAAAGAAAATTGTCTGACATGCTTAGACATGGAAATGTTTAGAGAACCCAATGATAAGATTCGACTTACACATGCTTAAGGACTAAGACTTAACCAACAAGTCTTATTATGAGAATGACTCCTTCCAAGATGTCATATGGATAAGAAGTATTAACATATGATGATTGTGGGTTTGAATAGACTAAGGTGTTGTATGAGAGATTCCTAAATCCCCATCAAGGGTTTAATTATTAAGGCTATTATGTATGCTTTTCATGTTTTGTAGGTGTTTAAGGATAAACTGTATCGTAAGACTTTTAGGTCGAACTAAAGTTGATGATAAGGATTATATGAGTTGAGGAAAACAATAAACGAAGACAAGATAAGCGTGTGAATGGGAAGGGAAGGTGTTGACTGTGGTGGTTTGTTAGGTGTTTTGTTGGGTTGTTAATGTTGAACGGATACAAAGTGTGATAAATGTGAAAATGATGAAAGAAAATAAGACACGACATTGTGATGACATCTCATCAACACTGAAGGTTGATATCTATCTTTGTGTTCTTACTCTTCTCATATGCAGAAATGAAACAAAGGACAGGATACGACATGTGACTAAAACAAACACTTGAAGGTTGAATATCTTCTTTATGTTCTTCACTTGCTCAAAAGCGGAAATGAACAATATGAAATTTCGATATGGTGAATTATGAATCACAACACTTGAAGATTGAATATCTTCTTTGTGTTTTCACTTCGTTAAAACAGTGGAAATGATTTGATGAGAGCATCTTCATTACGTAATTCTCTTGAATTTTGACACCATAGGCAACCTTGTATGAGTGTTGGGATATGAGGATGAGAGCATTTTATAGGAAATTCACTTGACTTTTGACAACATAGGCACACATGCTTATGGGTGTCGGGATATGAAGATGAGACACATTTCATTACGAAATTCACTTGTGGGGAATGGTTACATGGTGAATCTTCTTGTGAAAATGACTAGGTGGATGACTCAAGGTTGATAGTAGTAAGGATGACTTGGTTTTTCATTTCACTTTGGTGATTTGGGGATGTACTAGAACTAGTGATCACTAACAAGAGTGAATGATAGTTATGAGGTTTGAGTGGTATGGTAGAAGTGTATCTTGTGGTTTCTAGTGAATAAGAATCACCTATGTGAGTTCTTGAGAATGCTTGGTTAAAGGATATATATGAAGATGTGTGTTTTCCCTTCCTTTCTAATTCGTGCTCATCCGGACATAAATTGTGGAAAATAAAAAGAATAGGTGAACGGAAATATGACGTGAAGCGATGAGCCTTGGGACAATGTCATGACATGATGACAGTTTGCATTTACGATGAACTTCATCGCGAGTTTATGTTAGTCTTCTCGAGTATTGCGAATGTTCATAGAACAATCACACGACGAGGTACGAGGTTGTCTTAAAGGTGGTAGCGGAAATGTGGACGGAAGATATTAACCATATATATAATAATAGAGGCGTGACAAAGGTTTTTGTGAAATGACTTAGACATGAACAATGAGTGACATTTTAATTTGCATTTCACGAATTAAAAGTGCTTAAAACATTTCGGATGAAAATGATTAAGTGTCGTGATTTATCGAATGTTTCTAATAGTAACAAGACTATTAAAATGAGAATGGCATGTTTGTGAGATTTGTTTCATCATTCCTAGGGACCTAGACTTAAAAAGGTTCACGTTTGAGTGGTTTAGTGAGGATGCCGGCGATGTTGTCTTTCGACGAAACTTTTTCGATGAAGATATTTCCTTTTGGACATTGTCGCGAAGGAAATGATGACAAATTATGATGAGTTTTCTATCCTAAGATCGATGGATAATGTTCAAATCCCTCATTGTGTTGAGGGATGAGCATGACGATTAAACATGTGACATTCCTAAGGAATGGAAAAGACTACGGACATGAATAGTTACTTAGTCTAAAAGTGTGTATATTAAAGATGCTTACGAAATATTATGTAGAAACTCGTAAGACCTTTGTCACGTAAAGGTTGATGTAAGCTTTTAGCTTTAGAGAGCATTTTAACATGTGTTGTTAAAAGGCTTGAATATGAACTTTCGGATATGACCTTTAACGTTTGCGATCGCAAGTTAAAGATACTTGAATATTTCGGATGAAATATTTAAGTTGTCAAACCTACTTGGAGGAGTGTTAGACATGTTAGCATTTAGCATTTAGGAGCATGTGTCATTTAGATAAACTAAGGATTTATCTAAATTGCTAGAAAAAGACAAATGCCTTTATAGTGGACATGCATTTAATATCTAAGCAATTAAACATTGAGCATCAAGATCACGAAGACATATAATTACATTACATGTGAACAAGTAATCATCTTGAAACATTAAAGCACATATGTGAGGGTTTGCCATTGTGTCTTAGATTGACTAAGGAATAGCCTAATTTCTTAGTGCTTAGTGTTGTACTCCTAATGATATACCAAAAGTCTTCAATGTCGACTATCTATTAGGCATTATTTAGGAAGAGTCATTTAATCAAATTAGAGAATAAATATGAGACTATCAATAGTGGTGCTCAATTCAGGCTAAACACGACTATTTTTACGAGTTATACACCGAACCCAACTTCACTCTTGGAATCAATTCAATCATTAGGTCAAATTGAATTTCTTGTGCATGAGATATCTCAAGTATAGGTCATCTATGTTAGACAAAAAATAGTTCTTATATTTCCTACAGGAAGTGTAGAAAAGATTAGAATTTTTATTATCTTTTCTTAAAGGGCTAAATGAGCTCAACTAACATACATGATCCGGTTCGCATAATTATTAAAGATGTGTGATAAGCGTAAGCCAAGATGTTTTAATTTTTGTCAACGATCGATAGGTTGTTTGGTTCGATTATCATTTCTTGATTATGGAAGTCTTATACTTAGTCATCTTACATGTGCAGTTGTCACATGTGATATTTAACACTTTTGGTTTTTCAAAAGCCAAGAGATGTGCTTATTTGTGACAATGACAAATATGTTATATTGAGAGTGTTTTAAGAATTCTCCACTTAATCTCATGTGAAATGAATCTCATCAATATTATTTATCTTAATTGAGTTTGTGATTCTTTAATGATAAATGATTGAAAAGAGACATATTTTATTTTATTTTTAAACAAATATGCTTTTCTAAAATTATTATTCTTATCAATGTTGTATTAATTAAATAAATGTATTTTTTCTTGTTTATGCATTGATACATACTTTGATAGGTTATTTTTCAATTCTAATAACTTATATTTTTCAAATTATATGTAGCATATTCTCTTGTTACACAACCATTTATGCTACGAAGAAAATAAGATGCATAGGATATATATTATCATTTATCAATCGTTTAATGTGATAAGTCCATAAAATCTTTAAACATAATGTTTCCCAAACATCATGTTATCCTAGGTGAATAAACTTGAAATTAGTTTTTTTATTTTAAATTTTAGTTAAAAGTGAATTTTAGCTATGAGTTGTGATTTTATGTTGTATGAGAAAAGTTTACATATATTGTTAGTTTCCTCGTGTTTGGTTTTTCGGAAATGACATATTTACCAATTGCATTGCAATGTAAATTGCTTGAATATTTTGGACGAAACATCCAAATCATCAATCTTACTTCATTGTGTATTTTATGCATGTATTAAAGATATTAGTATAATATTTGGAACACAGTCATTGGATAAGTAGACTCAATATGACATCATCAACACAAGTGTGAGTTATGATCCGATGCATATTCTTTTCATCTAGAAAAGGATGTAATTATTTTCATATCAATCAAGTGTGATTGAGTTATGTAGATCCAAGATGATATATTTTGTTATGTTTTGATATATTTTTGAAACTAAACAAATAAGAATCCGATTAATGTCCCATACACCAAAAACTTGTCAATTAGGATTCAATTATAGATATCATTCATAATTTGAATAATAATGTGATATATTCTGATATCTCTTTCTATGACCCTCACGAAACTCAATTTAAAGAAAAAGAATAAATATTTAATAGTGTGTTCCATTTCCCCAGAGTTTTAGTTATAAGGTGAGGTTGATGAATAATGATAAGTTAATATCATATTTAAAGATTGTCGCAAATTTTACTTGTGCGAAAAACTATTTGTTGTTATGTATACTATGCATAATTTTTGACATTTTACGAGTATATAAATGAGTTTTCTAAAAAAATTTATATAACAAACATCTTTTGTAAAATATTATATGTTTTTATAAATATATATATATATATATATATATATATATATATATATATATATAATATATTATATTAATTTTATAATTATGTTGTGGTATGTTAGAACCATGCAAAGCACAAGCATTTCCTTTTTTATTACTATTACATTAGTATAATTATTCTTTTTTTTTAACCCAACCCATAAGTCAAACAAAGCAAATTGTTGTAAATATTAAAGGTTGTTTGAAAATAGATTAAATCGTTTGGAAATATTTAGGTGACTAGTTTTAACATATTTAATAATATACTTGATAAGTTATTGAAACTCTTATTTCTAAGTATATTCTCCCATTACTAGAAATGATTTACTAGATGTTTATGTTACCATTTGGTTATATTAAAGTGATCTATGCCTATATGCACAATGCCTAGAAAGAGCAATTTCGCAATCTTAATGCAAGAATCTAGACATAAGTTCTAGCTAGGACATAATTTGAAAAACTAGCTACAAACGAAATAGTGTAACATGACACATGTGTTAGATATTCAATTAGCTTATTACAATATGAGCATCGATCAATTTAATCATTTTACTACTAACAAACTTTAATAGATATAAAGAAGTGGCATATAATCACATATGAATAACACATAAAAGTACTTGTCGTAGTTTTGTATATTAGATACAACAATGTTTACTTAGCTCGGTTTTGTTTGAAGACAAATTAGTTTCCTCCCCATTTCAAAAATCAAGTTTAATAATTTTTAAAAGTTAATTACACCATTTTTCAAAGATATACCGACTAGAAATGTCCGACTTGAAAGGAAAAGATAAAATACAAGTTTTACTTTTAAACAAGACTCAACGTTTTGGACAATAACTAGTATTTTTCCTTTCTGACTAAATTAAGTTTGAAATAAATACTTGAAAGTATTTTTATATGAAAGTAAAAGAATTCTCCACTCGAAATGGCGGGTTTTTGGGCAAAAAAAAAAAAATCGGACTTCTACGGACTTACGGTTGATTTTATATGATTTTTCAAAGTTTCTGAAAAGCTGCCGAATCAGACAGGTGGTCCCCTTAAAATTAATGGGGCCGCCCAAGAATTAAGGGGGCCGCCCAAATATTTAAGGGGGCCACCCACCTGATACTCAGAATTATGATTTTTGTAAAAAATTGTTTTCTGACTTTGCGGAAAGGTGTACAACTTTCTGAATTTGATACCGAACATATAACACTTATTTTAAGCATTTCATTTTTATCCGAGCTGTAATTTAGTGTATATAAACATCAATAAACTAATACAAGTTAATCAACAAAACAATCTTTTCATATTTAATCCCCCCTTAATGGGTAATTTGATCTCAATTTTTTAAAACCATTTGTTTGAAATTTAGAGCGACGTGGGCTCTGTTACCAAATGGGTTGGAAATCGTTGTTGAGGGGGCGGTGAATACGTTTCCTTTTAATTTTTTTTTTTTTATTTTTTTTTTTTTTTTTTTTTTTTTTTTTTTTTTTTTTTTTAAAATCTTAAAATGTTTCGTATCAAATTGCCGATCAAGCGTGACACAATATGATGAGTGTTCACATAGTAATACATCATTTCACAACAATACAAACCAACACACAAATGCAAGTATAAATATAAAGCAATAAATGCGAGTATAAATGTAAAGAGATAAATGAAAGGAAATGCAAACCGGACATGATGATTTATAGTGGTTCGGTCACGAAGCATCCACTCCCTGAGTACCCAACTCGAGAGTTACTTCACTAGTCAACAAGATCCCTTATGGCGGAGAAAACCGTACACAACTTTCGCTTATATCAATTTCTGACACTAAGCTAGATGTCGAGTTCTAATCTTAGCTAGAACCAATCTATCACGACTTCATAACTTCTTCACTACTTTCACGACTTCACAACACAACTTCACAACTTCTTCACGCCTTAGTATTCTTCACCACACTACTTCACTACTTCACTTCACGACTTCACTACCCTTCACAACTTTTCTATACATCACTTTACATTCTTTACTGCACCTCAGACACTACTTTGATCACATTGATCTATCTAAACTTCCTATGATCACCACGGTCTAACAACTATACACACCATGATCACCATGATCAAGCTATTATACAAGTTTGGAATACATGGACTCGATCTATTCATTGTGAATGTAAGACATGTCACAATGCTATCTAACTTTCCTACTTATCTTTGTATTCTTAAATGATAACGGAGGTTCTTCTCTTGCACTTGAATGGATGGATAATTGGATCACATTTTAAACAAACTTATAATAAGTTAAGTGATCAAAGGAAATTATTTGAAAGGAGGTTTTTGATCAAAGAAAACTGTGTACAAAAAGGTGAGAAAATCTGTGCAAACAGTCCACTATTTATAGGAAAAATATTAATTTTTTATTTGGGCGGTCTCCTTAATTATACAAAGGCGGTCCCCTTAATTAATTAAGAGGGCCGCCCATTTTTCAAATGCTTCCTTTTTTTGTCCTTTTGTGGGGAAGGTTTTTCTGGAACTTTATAGCCGTTTTTGGGTAGAAAATTTGAATTTAAAATATTTATTTTGAATAAAACATTTCTTATAAATACAAAAATGTTTTGTATATGTTTTTTAAAAATGTTTGTCCCATTTTAAAAGAAATGTAAGGTTTGAAAAAATAAAAAATTTCTTTGATCATTCAACAAATTAAAGTTTGTTTCTTCATACCTTTAGTGATTTACGTCGAGTGCGAACTTAAATTTGTTGTTGAAGGTAAGTATGAGATCGTCGAAAGATGATTGACGTATATGAATTGATGATTTATTGATTACGAGTAAACTAAGCACTTTACGTTATGTCTTATAAGTTACATGTTTGTCATCACCAAAACATGAAGAGAATGTATAGATTAAATATCGTAATGTAATATTTCTACCAACACACCACACTAATGAGCAATGCAACAAAATCCCACCATTACTGAGATATATGATGATCAAATATTTGTTCAATAATGATGAAGAGTATGTTGCTATAAAAGAAGACGAATACGACGATCTTACAATCACAAGACAAGAGGCGTGTCGAGCTTACCAAGAAATCTTTCGGATAATAAACAAAGGATGGATGGTGACTAGAGCCGAGTAGAATATAAGTTGAAGACAAGTCTAACTTAAAGACTTTGCTGTAAACAAAAGTGCTTCCTAGGAGACAACCCAGATTGTTATTTAATTTTATTAAGTCTGTCTTCCCAGACATTAATACGGCGTATCCACTTCATACCATATGGGACGTAATCAGTCTTTATTTTTTTTATTGCACTTTAAAAAAAACATTATTGTCAGTTCTGGTAATACGGCGTATTCATTAACCTGATACGAAGTATCCACCAGACTGACTCATATTTGGTTTGTTTAGTTTAGTTTAATTAACCGTAGATGCCAAGATAGGAATGCACGTTTTTCCTATTTTACACAGGACCTCGTGAAAGAAATATCAACGAATATTGGTGGGGGATTTACAAATCGGGAGATCTTGAAGTGTTAGATTCTTGAAACCTCAAGACGGCTGTTCAACACACAATCTTGCTCATAAATGGAAAATAGAGAATATACCGAGCAAATATCAGGGGAGTTTCTCATTCTAATTCTCTTTAATTCCTGTATTTTAAATTTTTTATATACAACGAGGACGTTGTATAATTCAAGTGGGGGGATGGAATTAGAATATTTACTTGTCTTATTTTTTTTGTTTAAAATAATTAAAATGATTAAAATATGCTTAAATTTAAAAAAAAATTCAAGCATACTTTTGTGAAAATTACTTGATACATAACCCGCACACAATAACCCTTGTTAGATATTATGATAATTTAGCCTATCCGTTTCTAAATGTTTACCCAAATTCCACAAAATATGAGTGTGTCGGTGATGTAGTAGACTTTAGAACTTG